>VYXD01015388.1:996302-1011447 GCA_013397195.1 Hylia prasina
TTTTTTGCAATAGAGAAGTGGTAGCCAAGCCATGGTTAAAGGGTTGGGCACAAGATTTATGGTTTAAGTTCACTGTAACTCCAGCTGGCAGCTCCACAAGCCAGACATAACTCACCTTCCCACCCTGTGGCTGCTGGGAATGCTGTTTAAAGAGAAAGAGACTGCACCAGGAGGGGTAGAAGCAAAACCCCGTGAGACACTGCCAGCTCAGGAGAGGCAGGAGAAAGGGAGCACAGAGATGTGGAGATTATGGAAAGCACTGCATTTCCTTCATGTCTTGTCCTGGTTTAGGGCAAACTTGGGGGAAAACCTCTGAATGGGGTCCCTCTGGAAAAGCAAACCCAAATGGCCCATCCCCAATTAGTCTGGGAAGAAATCTCCTTAAAGAAAAGGGGAAAAAACTATTTATTTAACAAAGTACCCACAAGCATAAAGAATGAACAATATGAAACAACAAAACCTCTTGTTGTTCTGAAGAGAGATGGCAAAATTGAGAAAGTCCTTGCCCTGGGTGTTGCTCCGCTCTCTCAGTCTCTCATCAGTCCCTCTGGTGCTGGAAAATGCCATCCTGGGCCCCAGTGGGCCACACATGTGAGCTCCCAATGCTCCCCTGGGTTTTTCAGAGCAGAGCAGGTTTAAACAGTCCCCCCCAAACAACACAACACAACACAACACAACACAACACAACACAACACAACAACAACAGTCCAGGGAGTTTCTCTGCCTCAGCTAGCTAAAACTAACTAAAAGCATAGGAGATCTCTGTCTTGCTGTCTGTCCGTGCTGCTGACAAACACAGTCCAGGAGCAGAATGTGGAGCAGTGAGAGCAGTTTCTGTAAACTCCACGCTGCTTCTTTCCCCACCTTGCTCTCAGAACAAGTCTTAAAGGTACAGAACTCAATATCCAGCATGAACAGAACAGATGATTGAGGATACAAGCATCACAAAGTCACCCTAGGACAGGTCTGTTCCTTGGGAACCTTTGCTCTGAATTTCTTTGTGTGGCCTTCATCTGTTCCCTCAATAACCCTTCAATTTTGTGGTTGCAGCCAGCAGTAGCATCCCCCAAGCCTTCTGGTGGTCTTGGCCTCTCCTCAACTGTGCTCAGTCCATCTCAAAGTCTCACTGGCCTCCAATGGACTGGGTCCAGTACATCCACAGCCTTCTCATTCTGCTCCTTTTCCTTACATGTCCAGGGCAGAACAGCTTCTCTCTGAGCCCTGAAGCCATGCAGCCAGGCCTGGTTTGGAGATGAAAGGGTTTCCTGAGAGCCTGCCTGCAACTGCTGCTCCTTATTGATGTGCTTCCTTGTGTTTGAGCCACTGTCAATGAGCAGCCACACGTAACGATAATCATTACAGTGCACCAGTTCCTCCTCTCTTTTACTTAGTGAACCAAAAATCACTCAGGCAGCAGAGCTGGAAGCAGGGTCCTGTACTTCTAGGCAGAGACACAGCTAAGTCCTTCCTGGGATGAGAACAGCCCTGAGCATCCCAGGGCCCACAGGCAAAACAAGGAGCTCCAGGCTCTGCAGGGACAGGGTTCCCAGAGTCCCCTTGGAGGACTCTGGTAGGGACAGGACAGTCCAGGCTGCTGGGTCACCAACCTGCCCAGGTCTGGGTCACAGCCTGTGGCCAGCTGTGCCAGGATGCTAATGGTTAAATGCTCCAGAAACTGCCTTGGTGCAGAGCACACAGCTTTATCCAAGTGCTCTTCCAGCAGGAACTGAAGCCACCAGAGCTCCTCTCCCCAGCCACCCTGTCCCAGGCTCTGGCTCCTGCATTTATTATTATTATTCTCTTGCTGGACCCCCACACTTATTTCATTCTCCCTCTGCTTCCCACAAGGCAGGTAACACCCTCCTTTTGTGTCTCCCTGGATCAGCCTCAGCCCGCTTTTCTGGGGTCCATCACCTGCAGAGCTCTCCTGGTCAGACAACCAGGTACCCACCAGTGCTGCTGACACAGCATCACATCTCCAGCTCCTTTCGGCCACTGTGCATCTCCTCCTCTTCCCAGCTTGCCTCAAAGGAAAGGGAAAATCATCTTTTCAGTCCCATGGAGGATGCAAAACATCTGTCTGGAAGCCTATATGCAACTCAAAAGTCATTATTAACCTTGTTCACTAAGCCATTAAAGATGCTGAAGCATGCAAAGTACATTAAAAACCTCTTCTTAAACAGCAAATACACCCTGTGGCTTTTAGGGTCAGTGCAAACTGATATATGTGGCATTAGTGCTGCTGCAGTGCTTATTCTTTTTCCCAGTGTATGAAGTTACATAGATCTGATCACCCCAGTGAATAAACAGGTCCTTATCAAAGGAGCCATCAGGCAAAACAACCTGAAAAATTCACTTTTATGGGAATAATAAATATATCACACCAAGCTTCCATTGGCATCCTCTGTCCCAGTGACCTGCAACTGACTCTCTGGTGAGATAATGAGGTGCCTTGTCCCATTTTCTCACCAGCAGGATTTGAAAGGGACATTGAACGGTAACTTTACTCTGCAGATTAGGATGTCTTCAGCATGTGGGGATGCAGCACAGGCTTGGCAGGGCTGCCACCACCAAAGAATTTGGTGTTCACTGTTGCGGCCTTCCCCTTGCTCTCTGGAGCAAGCGATGGGAGGCGAAAAGGGAATTTGGCCTCTGCCACTTGTTCCACTCTCAGGTGATGCCAAGATCATTTCTGTGGCACTTACAGCACCCCTGGCATCTGTGACACCCCCTCTCCCATTTCAGGCAGCACCACCTCCCTCCTGGAGGCCCAGCATTTTTGCTGGGCAACCAATGTCAGCTGGTTTCAGGTCTGCCCCCCAGCTTTCAAAGCCAGTGTGGTGTCGGTGGGGCCTCGGTGGCTTCTCCCAGCACAGATAAAAGTGGTTTATTGCACCGCACTAACAATGTGATTTGTTCACACATTACCCAGAGGTGGCACAATCTGTACTGGTTAAAGGGAAATGTTAAACCTGTCACTTCAGCAGGAGACATTTGAATGTGCTAAATGGGTCTCGCTGTTAAAACAAGTATTCCCAAAGTAAATTTATGAAGTACTGCAAAGGGGCAGATGTGAGAATGCTGCAGCATCCAGAGCCTTTTTGTCCCCTGCAGCCACAGCATCAGGTGCCAGAGCAAACACAAATTCACACATATGCACTGGCAAGGCAGCTCATGTTTCCAGAGGCCCTCAACAGTGGCCAGATAAGCCTGTTTAGTTGCCAGCCAGCTGGGGTCTGACACAGCCCCCCAGAAGTGCAGGTGCCCCCTGCCTAGCACTGGGTCAGTGAGCGTGTCCAGGGTTAAGGGGGCGCAGGGGTGGGGAGAACACACTGGGTGTGGGGCTCACCCTGCAGGGACAGATCAGCAGAGGGGTGTGGTGGCAGGGCAGGCTCTTGGGATGCACTGCACGTTCCCACTGTGGCAGAGAGATGCTCTCTGAGACAGGGGATGGCTTTGTCTGCAGCTCAGAAAGGGCCCAAAAGAATCTCTGAGCAAAAAGGAGAGCTTCTCACCAGCCCTACCTGAAACGTTTTGCAGGGAGCTGGGCTTGCACAAACCACCTTCTTCTCACCCAGCACAGACATGGGGAGGGGCTGTCGGTGTCCCCAGAATTTCCCGTTCTCCACTTATTTCACAGGAAATAAAACATGTGAACCAGTGTCAGGTGCTGGCCTGGCCCACGGTGTGTCTTGCTGGAGGAGAGCAGAGGTGCAGCCCAGAGCTTGCATGAGCCACAGTTTGCCTTCCCCTCCCGGCCGTGCGGGGTTGATGGCCTGTGGAGGTCTGAACCTGCTGTTTCCTCCCTCAGGTCAGCTCAGCCCGAGTGCTCTGGCATTTAGCCCTTGCTGCCCATCCACTCAAAGGTGCAGGGAGCTGCTGCCCTCTCTGGTGCCTGTGGGAGGGACCCTGAGCCAGCAGCGCTCGGTAATCATGTGGAAAGATATAGCAAAAGGCAAATCCTGCTGTTCATGAGATAAAAGAGTCCTCAAGGGTACTGCAGTGCTCCTGCTTGCACAGCCCCCTGGCATCTGAGCGAAGCGCTTGTGCTTTGCCATCCCCAGCAGGTGCCTGGTCTGCTTAGATTAAAAAGGAAAAGACAGCTGCCTCATGTCCCAGCACTCCAAGGACAGTGGTTTTTTTTCCCTTTACACTACAGCCAAGGGGTTTGCCTCCTAATCTGATGTAGGAAAGACTGGGAACTTTTCTGGTTTTCAGCCCCTTCAATCCATGCTGAACCCCAACAAGGTTTGTGTTTTGTGATGCTGGAGAAGGACAAAATTGGTGTGCTGGTCACCCTGGCACCACCCAGGGATATTTCTTCAATATCTTTGTCTACCAGATGGTGCAGCTGAACTCGAACATCTCCCTGCATTCTTCCTTTTCCTGTGTTACAGCTCTACTATCTGATCTTTTCTTCTGTGGACATCCCAATGAAGGTAATGAGGGTGCTGCCTGCACTGTGATTAGGAGCACAGTCAAGTGCACACAGCTGTGGGCATCTTGCAGTAACTCTTTATGGCTCTCTGCAAATCCCAGCAGCTGTCTCCAAGTCAATTACACATGTTTTCCATGCTGAAACCAATAGCTGCAAAGTAAGAAGCATTATTTTGGCTAACAGAGAAGGTCAGGGGATGAGGGAGAATTCCTGCTTCCCTAGGCAGCCTATTTCCAGTCTTGACAACCAGGGAAGAAATTTTTCATCGTATCCAGCCTAAACCTCCTCTGGCACAACATAGGGCCATTTCCTTTTGTCCTGTCACTTATTGCCTGAGAGAAAAGCCTGAGAGAGAGACCCCCCCCACCTGGCTACAACCTCCTTTCAAGAATTTATAGAGAGTGATAAGGTTTCCCCTGAGCCTCCTTTTCTCCAGGCTAAACAACCCCTCAGTCACTCCTCCTTAGACTTATTCCCCAGACTCTTCTCCAGACGTGTTGCCCTTTGCTGGACACTCTCCCACACCTCAGCGTCTCCTGTCTCTCTTCCCAGTATTGTCCAGGTCCACCTGGATGTCATCCCTTCTTTTTTTTTGAGTCATGTACTGCTTGGCTTTGTGTCATTTGCAAACTCACTGAGGTGCACCCCACCTCACTGTCTCTGCCATTGATAAAGATATTAAAGAGCCCTGTTTCTGAGACAGAGCCCTGAAGGGCTCTTAATATAATATAAAGCAATCAACAGCAATAGAAAAGTATCTTAAAACTAGGTATTGATTTCCTGTCCAATGAGATATGTCTCAGCTACTTCCCAGCCTCCCTGAAGCCACACTGCGGGGCTGTGGACCCATGCGTAGGTTGAGCAAGGAGACCCCTGACCTCCAGCAAGACCCTGGCTCACCCCACTGTCTGCCAGGGAGTTAGATCAGAGTGAAAAAGGAAAAATGAGATCAGCTTCAAAAGTGTCAGGAGGAGAAGTCCCACACCAATAGTCTGGAAACAATATTTTAAATTAAGAGTCATTGTCTACATAGTCTCCAGCTGCTTTCTCATCTGCATCTACAGTTCCCTGATCTGTTAGTCGGCAACAGCCATCCCCACACACCTGCCTGTCACAGGGAGGCCATAGGAGGTGTGCAAGTGTCTGGGACAGGGTTCTTTTCAATTACTTAGTAACATTTCAAAGCCATGCAGATGCTCACCACTCACTGCACCCTGTGGTGCTGGGCCTACTGCTTCAGTCCCTGCCATGGGGAATTTAGACATGTCCTGCATATTGGACATTTAGAATGTCCAATATGCAGGGATTTCTGCCCTTCCCTCCCTCCCCAGCACAGACTCCTGGGCCAGCCCTGGGGACCATGCTGACACATGCTGTAGAATGCTTTATTCAGAGGATCTCAGGACTGCAACCCTGCCCAAGCAGAGCACAGAGTCACTCCAGACCTTATTTATTATTGTCATACCAGTGCAAAAGAACTATTTCATTTGCTTGCTATTTTGGGAAATCAGGAAGTGACTAACGGACCTGCAGAAAATGCAGAGGGGCTCTTGTCTGCTGCCCATCATTTTCCTATTCCTGAACAATCCACACTTTCTTGGCTGCTCGGGGTGGAAACAGCAAGGGCCAAGCAGCAGTGCTGCTGGGCTGCTTTGGTCATGCTCTGCTTTTCCTGGGATTCGCCAGCAAGGCCATTAACCAAACAAGAACTGGCATCCCGCCCCCCACTACCCACCTGCCACTCCCACCCATGGAAATGCCTGTCATTGCTGCAGATTTGCAGGCAAACTGGCAGGGATCTTTTCCTAGGCAGAGGGAAACATAATTGGCATAATTGACAGCATAAGGAAGGTGTTTATCAGTCTATTGATCAGAAAAGAATTTCTAGCAATAACCTTTGGGTTGCCAGCATGCTACAAAAAACCCCAACCAAACAAGAGAGAGCAGAGTTGTCCAGTCTTTTAAACGTTGCACTGACTGTCACTAAATATGAATAACAATGACCACTAGTTGCATATTAGGACCTAGGTGCATACCTGGGTTCAGTGAAGTAGGACACCATCAAAATGTCTCAGAGGAGCTGGAGGTATTGGAGGAAGGCTAAGATTTTCTTTTTTATTAAAACTGGTCTAGGGCTATTAAACCTTGTGTTGGGGGTGATGTAACACACTCAAAACACCTTCCCATGGGCAGATGTCCTGTGTTCTACCTTGCACAGCCCTTGATTTGGTAGCAGGCATTTGTGTGTATGTCAGCATGTAATGGCCCAATGCAGGCATCTCCTTGCTGTTGTCTTGTTAGCAAACAACCTCTGCTGCTCTTGCTCTGCATGACATGGAACTCCTACGGTGTTACTGTCACTGCAGGTCATGGGAAAGACAACACAACCAGGGAAAAAATAACAAGGGTCAGTGGATGTTTTTCATGGGCTACTGTCCCTGCAGAAAGAGAAAGGCAGAGCCCAGTCACACAGCAGTGACTGTGATCCTGCCCTGTGCCAGGAGGGTTTCTGCTCCCTGAGCTGCACCAGCAGTGAGTGCAGGGCTGGGACTTCGGACAGACTTGGAGCAAGTGGCTCTGAGGGAGAGCAGAGCTTTTCACCTCTCCCATGATTGGGGAGGCAAATTACTCAGGCTTCAGAGGCTGCCTGAGGAACTTTATTTTTAGAGGAACCTCTGAATTATGCATGAGAGAAGGTGGCATTTTAGAGGAGATTGTAGCATGGGGCTGCATCAGCCCCTTCTTAACACAGGCACTGGGGACCCAGTCAGGTACCTGCAGAGGGTGGGACTGCTCCAGCAGGAGCTGGAAAGAAAGATTTGCTGCAAGTACACTCTCCAGACCCATGCCAGCCCCAAAACCAAGCTCAACTTCAAGCACAGGGAAGCTCAGAGGGGAGCTATAAAGGATCAGTGGATGGGGATGCAAGGTTCCCTTTGCTCAGTGGCCACCAGTCCTGTGTGGCACAGAGGCAGTCCCAACATCTGAGCATGCTGTCTGCAGGCAGAAAACTGTTGCCAAGGAGCTGCCTGACTAGGCATGGCTTGAGGCAGTGCTCAGCAGGGAAGGCCGGCTCCATCCTTCAGTGCCCTGCCTCCTCAGGAGCCCCCCACAGCTGGTTGGAGAGGTGAGCTCCCAAGAGCTGCCAGAGATGGGTCCAGCTGCTGCCCATCTGCACAGCTATCCAGCTGCAGGCAGGTTTTCAGCAATGGCCATGAAGGCTGCAGGGGTGGAGGTACTGTGGGAGTCTACAGCTAGGAGATGCTGCAAAGCTCCTTCTCATCTGCTTTCCCAGGGAAATGACCAAACAAAAGAGTTTGCTACAAGACAGAGGTGATTTTGGGGTCTTTTTTCCCTCCCAGCTACACTATTTGAAAAGGTTCAGCCTTGTTGGTTTGTCTTCCTTGATCCTCCTTTCCTTGTTTTTCAAGAGGCAGGAAATACCTAGAGGCAACTCCCAGATTCAAAGGCAGTGACCTGGGCTCTGGGAGCAGCTTTGGAGCAGCAGATCCAGATCAAGACAGGCAGGAGCCTCCCCCGTGGAGCATAGCACTGACCCTTCCTGGGATGGCACAAAGCCTACAGGTTTTGCCCTTAGGAGAGAGTTTAACTTCAGAACTTCAAGCAAACTCTTCCCACGTCCCCCACAGAGCCAGAGAGAGAGGCTCAGCCATGCTGTGACACCTGGCTCGGGGCAGGGAGAGTGAGGGGAGCCACTGAGAGAGGGGCCAGAGGCATCCCATGTGTCCAAGAGATGAACAAGGATGGCAATGGAGTAAGTAAACATGTTGCTAGGAGACACTAAATTTGAAATCAATAATTCATGAGATCTCTGCAATGAAGTGAATAATTTATGGGTGTGGGAGGCAGGGGAAGAAATGGGGAAGAGGTTTAAAGCCCTCCCCATAATGACTGGTCCCCTGCCTGCACGGCTTGCCAAACATCACCCAGCCTCTCATGGATGGAGAGAAAGACCTGGGACTTTTCTATGCTTGGGAGAAACATCCAGAACAACAGCTCAACCTCAGTGTCAGTGGGCCCCAAAAAAGGCTCAGAAAACATGGCCATCTATTCAGAGGCTGTTCACCATTTCAGGCTCACCTAAATGACTGTACATTTGGCAAAGTGTTTTTCCTTTCACCAAATGTGGTAGTGGCTAAGTCATAATGTTAAATAGAAACAATCCTGAAAGGCTCCAGTGATCTATTAGAAATGTTTCATTTAGCTATCAAGCTAAATTTAAATGAGAATGGGTTTGCTCTGCAGGACTTACCAACGTGTTTGCTTATGAGTTGAATCAAGTGCTCCATTCAATGTGAAAAATAAGGATTTTATTTTTTAAAACACATCTCTGGTCACTGAAACAGCAGGAATTGCTTTTTTTTTTTTTTCCAGAATGCTTCTTGAAATTAATTTCTGCAAATGAGTTTAGGGAGGGAAGTTGGCTGATAACACATCCATGTTTGGATGCTTCCTGAATACAAGGTCAAGGTTTTACGCAGAATCTCGGGAGACAGGACTCAGTCTGACAACCAGTTTTTCCCCCAAGCACCCAGCTCATGTCAGCTTCCCTGCACATCCTTCCCCAGCTTGGCAGTCACTGGAGGATGGACCAGCTCCTTTTTCTTGGGAAAGGCAAGGTGCCCTTGGGTGTCCCAGCACGATGTGTGGAATCATCCCACCCACTGCTGGTTTGAAAAGGATGCCTTAGCTAGGAGAGGAAAAGAATAATCTCTCCCCCACCCCTTTTAAGAAAGCCCAATATGTTGAACCTTACAGGAAGCTCTCTGATAGCTCTGTAAAACCCAGTATTCATTAGCATTCAAGGGGAAGATCTCTGTTAAAAAATGCCTCTGCTCCTCACATGCCAGAAACACAATTGGTAGAAAACGGCCAGAGTTTGATTTTCTCTGAAATGGAATGGACTTTGGACGAGGACTGGTTCCAAAATTGCCTGGTACTACCCAAACAGCAGCAGTGAGTGAGTGAGCTGTTCACCAAGTAATGAAGAGGATGTTCTCCCCCACAGAAATATCACTTTGCCACTAGCAAAGCCTTTGTGAGCAAGGAAGGTCAAATAAAATTTCCAAACCCAGTTATATCCTACTGTCAAACTTGGGAGCAAGGCTTTTGCACTCTGCAGCTCTGAGCTGGGCAGTGGAGGTCCTAGGTACCCCCTGGGAAGTACTTTGGGAAACACTTGAAATGGAGAGAAATTATTTACTCAGAGCCTGGCAAACAAGCCAGTGACCTGAGGGGTTTTCAGTAACAGAGAAACCAATTTTGCTCTATCTGCTCTATTATATTCCTTGACTGTGGGCTTTATAGAGTGCTGGGCCCTGAAGAACTGACCTTTTCCTCCGAACATATTTTTGGGGATAGAACTGCAAGAAGCGCCGTGCAGGAAAGTAAGCATAAATTAAACAAAATAAGTACTGATGTGCTTTTGGCTCCAAGAAGACTGAGAAATAATGTGGCAATAACTCAGATTTGTGCATCTGACAAGAGGGAGAGGGCTGGGCATGAGGAGCAAACTGCACGCCCATGCCCTGCAGCCTCCTCGTGCACTGCTGCCAGCATTAGGGCCTGTGAGCATCCCCCCACTGTCAGAGGGCTTCCAGCAGGGAAATAGATCCCAGTCTCCGGAAGGACAAAGCTCAGCTGATCCCAGCATCCCTTTCCTGCACACACTGTGCAGTTGTAAGACACAGGCATATCACAATGATCGATGGGATCTCTTGCTGGAGCTTTGCCATGCCCCGGCTGCATTCCCAGAGGAGCTCACATGGCCTGTGGAGACAAAGGCTCCAGTGCTCTGTGGCCACATTTCCATCTCCCCTTTAGCTCCCATGTTCCTCCTCCCCAAAGGCACTCATTGTGTGTACACATCCCCCTTTTGGAGCCGCTCCTCGTGCTGACAAAGCAGCGCTTGCAGCACGTGAGAAGGCAGGCGCTGGAGGTTTTACTTCCACAACAATCATTACTCCACTAGGAGCTTGTCAGTTATTGTGCTCTGTGGTAATCAAAACCTCTACTTTGGAAATACAGGGCGGATTCTCATCTGTTCCTGCTCTGCTCTGCGTGGGAAGATCACTCATTCACGTCTCTGTCTTGCAGCCAAGTCATGACAGGTGGGTGGGCTGGAGTGAAATTCAGGATGCGGTGGCTCATGAAATTGTTCTAGCAGCTCAGGGGTGTCTCTCTCCATCCCAGCACCCCAAATTGTGCCCTGGTTGCTGCTCCCTGTGCAGCATCCCCAGAGGCGAGGATGTCCCCCTTGCAGCAGCTGTCTGCCCCAAAAGCTGCATCATGCCCTTATGGCACTTCACAAGGGGCTCACGGGGCTGCAGAAGCCCTTTGCATTCCAACAGCCAGCAATGGGAAGCCATCACTGGTGATTCATGCCTATTAAGGGAACACAAGCAATCCTCACCTGTCTAGATCCACAGCCAGCTTCATTAACTCCCAGCTCCCTCTGCCTCCAGATCAATTGTAAGATAAAGCTGCACATCAGCACTTGGCAATCTCCTGGTCCTGAGTGCAGCCAGCTCCCACACACATGGTCTGACAGAGCTGGCTGAGCCCAGCCACTCCAGCCAGGCCCTGGAGACCCCTGTCCCAGCTTGGGAGAGGTCTGCAGGGTGCAACGCAGGCTGCTGTGAGGGTCAGTGTGCAACACCAGGGCTACACAGGCAGCTTGCAGGCTCTGGGATCTGCTGCCAGAGGCAGAAGGAAGCTCTGCACCGTGGTGCCAGGCAGTGACACAAACCCCAGGGTCTGCATGTGGCCTCTTCAGGGCACTGTCCATCCCCAGAACCATGAGTGACTGGCCCAGCTCACGCACCACTGCCCACCCCAGATCCTTGCAGCCTTGGAGATGTTTGTATGAGCTGAGCATTCCCAACAAGACACATATCCCAAGAATCCAAGCTTTTCAGCCTCTGACCTCAGGGCTGCAAGTTTTAAAACCCCACCTTCCCTGAAACCAGCTAGGGCTATCTCAGTGGCCACTGAATGTTTGCTCCCAGGGTGGTGACCGAAGATCTTTCTTGATCAACTTAACTCTTGAGTACTTTGGTGAAAGGTGCACGCTAAAAATCAAGTTGATTTTTTTCCATATTGGGAAATTGCTCTGCAGGGCTGCCCCTGAGAAGGGCCCACCACGTGCAGAAGCCCAGTGAGGCAGAGCATCCATCTGACACAGTGCCAGGCGGGAGAGCAGCAGCACCACTGCCACGAGAGCCAATGCACAGTACTGTGGTTGTCTGGCTACAGGTGCCTGAATCTAATTAGGTATCTCAGCACAATGATCATTTTAATTAAGTAAAGCCAACTGCCTCTTCTGGATTGTGCTAGTGTCCAAAATTCCCAGGCAAGTTTCCATAGCATCTCCCCCACCCTGTTCATTTCCTCTGCTTTGTAAACACTGAGCTGGAACAAAAATCCGATTTTTCCCTCAGGTAACAAACCCAGGCCCCAGAACAAACCCAGGCCCCAGAAGTAGGTGGGAGGCTCCTGAAGCAGCAGGAATGGGGCATGAACTGCAGAGTTTGTGCAGGGCTTTGGTCCAGGCTGGGTCCACTGATCAGAGGACGAGATCACAAGGGCAATCTTTAACCAATATCATCAGCTGCAGTGGATTTCCAGCTATAGAGAGACTGACAGGAGCCTTAACCAGAGCAGTCTTTATGTGACAGTGAAAAGCAGCAGCAGGAAAAAGAAGCATAAAACACATACCAAAAGCACAATTCCTTTTAAAAAGCCTCACTTTTTAGAACTAATGTAAAAAAACAGAAAAATGCTGAAAGAAACAGCTTTAAGGACTCAGTCCAATCTCATTAGGGGGCTAAGCCTTTCTAAGGTCAGAGATATATCTCATTTAACACATGTACTTCCATGACATACAGAGACCCTCTCCATCACTGTCAGCACACTGAAAGGGACCCCAGGAGCTGCACTGGCCTTTAGGCTGGGCTAGTGGAATTTGCTGACTTTCCCACACAGCCCTTCTCCAGGACCATCCTCACATGTGGGCTCAGCCCAGCAGGGCTCCGAGAGGCTTCATCCCTTGGTTGCTCCCTCCCAGGGAGAGGAGCTGTCCCAGCAAGCTGCTCAACCCACAGATACCATCGGAATTAGCAAAACATCATGTTTTCAGCCATCAATTCACCAGCTTCTCCCCCTGCAGCCTCCCAGAGCCAGTGTGAGGACCTTAAACAGCAGCTGCTGATTCTTCCTGAGAGCTTGTGCTACATTCCCAACCCAACTCCCATCACTAAAATACCCCTGTAAGCCTGGATCTGCCTTTTGTCCCCCAACACTGCTGCCCCATACCAATTCCCATCACTTGGGTTGGCCCTGGGACATTTTCACTGCCTCCCAGTGCTCCCCCATGTGCTCAGCAGCCACAGTCCAGGCTCCAGAGCGTGGCAGGATCACAGCAGGGAGGACAGCCTGCAAAAGCAGCAGCTGTCTTGAGCTCCATCATTCCCAACCTTGGGAAGCCCCTGGGAACCAAGTTTGGATGTGACCATCCCAAGCTGTCTGGCCAAACAGCTGCTGGGCTCCTTCCCTTGCTGCTCTGCAGGCAATCTCTCAGGCAGGAGACGTTTTTCCCCCCAGATGGGTGTGCCAAAAGGCTCCTCTTGTAGATCCCCATCTCCCTGTGCAAGAGTGGCAGCAGCACCTCTGGGAACTCGAATCTGTCAAGTTCTGGGGGAACAAATGATACACATGTAACAGTTTCTTCAAGAAATAAAATAAAACGACAATTTATGGAAAGACCACATGCCTAAAAAGAAATCGTTGGGGATGCTGAATTTGTGAATCCCTCTCTACTTAACTTTTTAAATTACTCCCATAAAGCCAGCAGTTTTGAGCACACATGCAATATTGCGAGCAGATTCAAATCTAATTAGCCGTGTTCACGTTAATTAGAGTCATTGTGTATTTGATGCTCATCTCTTCCTTCAAGTTTTATCTTGGAGCATGTGTTCATAATTAACCCAAATTTAGTGTGCAGTTAAGGCCAGTTCTCTATAAAGGCTTTGCTCTTGCTTTCCCTATGGACAGTCCCTCTCATTTGCTGCCTTGGGTCTGTGAGGGATGCAGAGAATTGGTCTTACAGGGAACATGGCAGAGCAATGGCTCTTCTAACCTCACTGAGTGTTATTTGGAGCTGCACAGAAACATGAAATACCCAGAGAAATCATCGAATTTAATGAGCTGAGCTAGCACAATCCAATAAAGAGAATGCCAGGGGGCATCCTGGCACCTCTGGGTGATGCCTGGGGGCTGAGTGCCAGGACTGGTCCCCTTCTGGCCCTGCTCGTGGCTTCTTGGGGCTGGGGCACTCTGGCTGTGGAGCGTTGGGAAGGGCTGTGCTTCCCAGATGTCACCTCTGGTGATGCCCTATTCTCTGGCCCTTCCAGATTCTCCCCTCTTGTGATGAGATCCAGGCCCTGTTCACAAAAGTCTGTCCTGGAAAGCTGGTTTCAGTCTTGGTTTCTAAGGAGAACCAAGATAGCACAGGGATCCTGGAATTTGTTTTGTCTTTCAGCCTAGGAAAGTGTTGAAACTAAGCCACAACGTGAAGCTACAAAGCTACAAGTATATGTGTAAAGGATACAGAGAATATATTAAAGAAAAAATGGGTAAAACCAAAACAGCATCACTGACATGCAAGCCTAATTTGTCCTGCTCCATGAGCACAGGGATGTTGAGGTCCCTCATGCTTGGTCTCATCTGCCTGAGATAGCTGGCCAGGCAGAGGGGCCATGCTGGGGACATGACGTCTCTGTGAGCTCAGAGGATGACATTGCTGTTGGGAAGGATGTCGTTTGTATAAAGCCTGGTCAGCTCTATTTTAAACAAGCTCTTTTTTTTCCTTACCTCGATTTCATTCGCTAAATATTTGCTCCTACAGGATGCTTATAATTAGATTAATGTGTATTCCTTGCTGAGAGTGGGTTTGTTGAGCACAGATGTTGCTGTGGTATGTGTGCCTGTGGCTGACAAGGAGCAGCAGCATCTCCCCACAGCTGTCCAGGAGAGAGGAGGGAGAGGATGGAGGGGATGGACAAGATGGAAGGCAGCAGCAAAACTCCTGGTATGCCTTTCCCAGCCAAGGGGTTCCTGAGCATTGATGCCCAGGAGTGAGGGAAAGCTTTGGCCAAAGGTCTCAGAGGAGAATTTGCAAAGTTGGATTTCCCTCCTCCTGCTCAAAGAAGAGAAAATAAATGGTGAAGCATCCAGTGACACCCTCCCTCCCCCGCCCTCAGTAATCTTGCCTTTTTTTTAATTAGAAGCAATAGAATTCTTGGTTCTGTTCAAAGGAAATCACAAAGGATATTGACAAACTGGTCTCATTGGAAAGCCTCTTTCAAGGAAAAGAGGAAATGGTTTCTTGCATAATGGTATGGCATTATTAAGTTATTTGCTGTTTGCAAGCCACAGAAGAAGTGTTCTGTTTTGTTGACAATAAAACAAAATAACCATGACAAGTCATTCTTACCCTTCAAAATTATCAAAGAAAAAGAGCAGAGATTTGTTGACTTGTCTAGCTCTGCACCCAGAGAAATCGAAGTGGTGCTGAGGCAGACCCCAGGGTACCATCACTGGGTGAAGGCAAAGCACCTCTCTGAAAGCCAGTTTTTAAGAACAGCAATACACAGAGCAAACCAAAAAAGCACTGACTTTTACATTTAT
>VYXD01015388.1:1011510-1037648 GCA_013397195.1 Hylia prasina
CCCATAAATGCTTTGGAAGGACAGCCCCTGTATTTTTCTTTAATATTTATAATGACACCTTCCAGGGTTCAAGGTATTTGGCTGCTGACAGTTTCGGGCTGTCAAAGGGAACTCCTACCACTAGCAGAGTGGAGGCAGCCTCAGCTGAAACAGAGATGAACTGCACTGCAGGAGACATGGGGAGCTGGAAGGGTGGGCAGGCAACAAAACTTAGGAGGCAAAGTCAACCCTTTGCAAGGAAAGGATTAAGTTTTCTGGCATCACTGATATTCTGCTTAAAGAATCACTGAATCCTAGAATATCCTGGGTTGGGAGGGACCCACAAGGATCATGGAGTCCAGCTCCTGGCCCTTCCTTGAGGGCTGAATTGTCCTGTTCCCCAGTCCTTCACCAATCCAGTCTCCGAGCCATGTCTTGCTGCTTCCTTCACCCCCAGGACACCTCCTAAGTTCCGTACTGCTTCTTCTATGAAGTTCAAACAAACTATGAGTTCGACCTTTTCTAGAAACAAAAAAAAAAAAAACCAAAGAAAAAAGGGGAATGGAAAGAAAGGCTTTTATCTGTGTTCACAGATAAAACAGATGTGGTAAAGCAGAATAGAGTTGACTGGACACCTTTTAACGCAGTCATTCAACACAAAAATTGCTCTTTCATCAAAAGCTTCAGGAGGAAGATGTGAATTTGGGTATAATTTCCCTTCAGAAGAAAGAAGAAACACGTAGCCTGCAAAACTCCTTTCTCTCCCCTTTTGTGCCTTTTATAGCAGAGTATTTTCCTCCTCCTCAGTGGCTTTTCCAGCTTCTCCTGGATTTTCAGAAAACCCTTCAGCAGTTCAGGCTATCCTTGCCGTTTTCCATCACCGTGTGCTGCTCGGCTCCCTAATAAAGAATTTCAGCAGAGCTATAGAAATCAATATGAAATTCATCTTTGCAGCTGAGTTCCCTGGCACGCTGCATGCAGAGGGGGAGCTTGGAGAGCACAACATCTGCAAAGCCATCCCACTTGCAGTCCCCCTGGGGGCAATGGAAATCTGCCCCTAGAAACTGCCTCACCTGGGACTGGCCTGCAGCACACAGCAGCTATTCTGCTGCAGATTGTTTTGTCAGAAATCACCTGGCACTGGGCACAGAGAGGCACAGCTCCAGGGAGATGGGCTAGGGGAAATGCAGGAACCTGGCATGGAGCCAGAGCACCCAAGGGACTGCTCAGGTGCTGTGCCATCCAACACACCTGCTGTGGAGGTTTTCTAGTTTTTCCCCTTCCTGATGGATCACTGGGTGATTTTTGTTTGCTCTGGAATGAGATGCAGAAAACTTGACAAATGGGGAGGAGGGGAACTTCTCATGCCAGAATAATTCAATTTTATTGTATTCTTCACTGCACACCACGCTGCCTCGAACTTGCTGGCAGTGAAAATCACTTGACAGAGAGTATAACATGCAGAAAGTGTCAGAAAGCTCGCTAGATGTGGCTGTGCTTTTGTCCTCCCCTCTCCAGCCTCAACTGCACTGTCAGGGTGGGAAATACAAAGTAAAAAGGGCTCTGGGAGGTGGGATATTAGCATCTGCTCCCCAGAATCTTGGTCTGGTGTTGGGCCCAAAAGGAAGCCACACGTGTCTGACAAGCAAGCATTTCCTTGGCAAATTCCCAGCTGGTCCTTGCTCTCCATCTCCAATCACAGCCACAGTCCCTCCTCAGTAACAGCATTTTCTTCTTCAAAATTCTGCTGGAATTTCTAGTGAATGAAAACTTTCCCAGTCTCCCCAGTTTAGGAGCTGAGATGCAGGACAGACACTGTTCCCCTGTGCCATGTGGGGTGGCTTGTTAAGGCCTTTGCAGTGCTCTGCCATGAAGAGAGAAACAAAAATGGCAAACCCCANCCAAGGGACACTCTAGGCAATCAGAGAAGTATAAAAGTATAAAAGTTGTTTGGAAAGAAAAGTCAGCCCACCATTCCTTTTTGTGACTTTTCAACCCTTTGGATCTGGAAGTCAGTGCTGGAGAGTGGAAGATGGCAGTATGGGAGCTCAGCAGAGCCCTGTCCCACAGGGCTTCTCATTTTGGAAGAGATTCAGCATCCGTCACTGCTGGGATTTTTGGGAAGTAGAGCCTGCTCACTGCAGGGAATGTGTTACTTTGAAAGTGTTGTGATGCTGCTGCACTTCTAAAAGCCTCATGGGCTTACACTGTTGGACAGGAGGAGGAGCGGAGGGGGTGAATTAGGCCTGTGAAATCTGAAGAATCTCAGTGAGTGCTGTTAGCAGGACTTGCAGAGAGGGCAGGAAGCCCCTGCAGAGGGATGGGACAACACAAGACAGGAGAGGCTGCGCACAAGAACCCTCCTTCTGCCTCCTGGGGTGAAACTGCAGCCCCGTCCCATGGAGCAGCCTTGTGGGGGGGGGTGGTGGCGGTGTCCGTGCCTGCCCACAGGACCACTCCTGGCCACTGCTCACCCCCTGGCATGGCTCCCTGCCCATGGTCTGGGACATCCTGGGGGCCTCCCTGGGTCAGGGGCAGCAGCCACGGGTGATGGCTTCCTGCTCATGACAGTTTCCAGCCTGGCCAATTTTTCCGCCTCTTGACTTAAGCTTCATTGATGTTAGGCAGCATTATTGTTTAAAAATAGAAATGTCATGCAATGCTTGAATCAAGTGTCTTGAAAAAACCTGGGGGCTAAATATAGTTAATTTGCGCCGTAACCTTCACCTGCCAAGGCAATATTAGCAGGAGAGCCATGCTTGATGGGGGAGGCTGGAGCTGGATTTTAGCTCCTCCATGTATAAAGGCACTTGTGGAGGGAGGAGCAGGCAGAGGAGCCTGGGGAATGATGTCAGGAGGTGGAAGGTATGGGCAGTCCCAACACGGATGGTGGGTACCACAGAGGTCAGGTAGCTTTGGAAGGATGCAGGCTGCACCAGGTCAGCTCCCTGAGGGAGAAAGAACCATCAGCCTTGCTGGTGTGGGGTGAGAGAGGTGTGAGGAAGCTGATGCTGCCCTTCCCTGGCTGTCACAGCTGGGCTCTGCCTTGCCTCAGGTCATTCCCAGTGTTTCTTTCCTCTGCACTAATAGGATTTGGGAGCTTAGCTACCTTTGTGCAGTAATGACAGCTCATCCCAGAGTCTTTCAGGATGGCTGCTAAAAGCCTGGAAACCTGCTAATGAAAACTAATTCCTGGCCAGAGCCGTGGTACTCATGGGAGGGCAATTTGGCCACAAGCTCGGCCATCCCTGCTGGACGTGCTCCCCACCCACAGGAGCTGCCAGCCCCACCCTGCCCCACGGCATGGGGGCTCCTCTGAGGACACAAGGGCTGGCTCCGTGCTGGTGTCGCCCACCCTGCTCCCCTGGGCTCCCCAGCACAGTGCCCCAGGGAGCTGCAGGAGGGCAGGGACGCCCCACAGCTGCAGAGCCCTAACTAGCAAGGGGGGCATCTCTAGCAGCAGGGGTGCTTTTAATCTCACAGAAAAACCTTAACAAAATTCAAAGTCTGGAGAATTTTTGGCTGGAAATGGGGAAGATGTGCGTCTTCAAAAGCCTTTGGCTTTCCTACACCCAGGGCTTGGCATCCATCCTGACCTCCTCACAGATGCCCAGGGAAAGGCTCATGTTTTATTTAGCCCTCTTGGCCTATTGAAGCAGTATTTCCTCTCCTCTCCCTCCTTCCCACCCAGCTGTTTCTTTCTCATCTTCTTTGACACAGCCTGAGGCTTCATCAGGTGCCTTCCCTCAGTGCCCAGTCTCTCCACCATAGGAACACAGCCAGGCTGCCCTGCAAATGTGGATGTCTCGGAATGATTTTAATTTTTTTTCCCCAAAAAAAGGATGGACTGTGCAATTATTATCCTAATGGATGTGACGTGCTCTCCACACAGTGACATGTAACATATGGCGCAAGATTGCCTCCTTCTAAATGATTCATGCAGTTCATCACCACCACGATTATCTGCTCCTTTCCAGAGCCGTGTCTTCCCATGCAGCTAAAATTCCCAGCCCCCTCCAGCTGCTGGAATATTTTCAGCCTCAGGTAGGTGTTGCAATAATAAGCAGACGGGACTCATTTTCTTCGTGCAGGGGAGCCCGATCTTCGTTGTATGGGTCATATTTTACAGGATTATCAGAAGGCACCACGTTGAACTTAATTGGTTAGCAATACACTCAGTTCATTGGTCGGTACATAGTATTATGCATATTTATCAAACTTCTGCATTTTTAGTTAGTTTACATACTTTTTCTACTGATTCTCATGGGGCAAATCTTACTGTTTATACAGATGCAATCTGTTGTTCACCCAAGAATAGTTTGTTATTAATTGACTTTCATTCCCAAGATTGTTTTGACTGGGAACATGCAAGATATTGCTAGCTGCATAGCTAAAGTAGCGGGGCCTAATCCATATTTTATAAGATCTTTCTTTTATAACATCTTTTACCTAGCTGCAACAGGTAGGCACTGGGTAGCTCTGCCCATCAGAGAAGTCATCTCCAGCCCAGCCCCTTGTGCAGCGCAGTCAGAGCACACAGCAGGGTGGGCTGGCTTCACTCCTTCCCTCCTCACAGCATCCCCTGGTCAGGCCAGGGCTTCCCTGCCACCACCTCTGTGATGAGGCTGCAAGGTTTGGGAAAACACATCCCACAGGTGAGGTGGTTGGAGCAGTTTACCCACGAGAAGAATTAATTTCTTGCATAATGGAAAATTCCTTCAAGGAAAAAGCATTCCTTGAGATGCAAATTCACCACGATCTCTGCAGAAAATAAATCCATTTTCCCCTGCACAAGGCTCACAGTAACCTATTTGTAATAGCCCTGCTCAACAACAGTATCTCCAGCTCCCCAGGAAAATCAGTGCACATTAACACAGAGCAGGGTGTGGAACCCCAGAGCAGCATCCTGGCCTTGCTTCTCCTTGGGACATTCAAGACAGAATTAACACAATTTAACTTTTCTGACTCACATGTTTTGCTGGGGAATTTTAAATGAGTTTTATAATGTAGAAGCCTGGTCTGCAGCATGTGAATCAGGAGCCTCTTGGGGCATTTGCCAGCCAGGCTGCTTTAATAGAAAAAACCCACCACATGCAGAGCCTTGTATTGGGGGAGGCAAGGTAACGAAGCCATGTGCTGCTCACTTACAACCAGGAGGTAATTATCCACTCAGTTCTGTGGGACTGGAACTGATACGAAATTATTTAAGATCCGGCAGACAAAAAAGCTCTGTTAAAAAAAGACTGCTCAGGCAGCGAGATAAGCACTCAAATGTTGGGAAAGGCCAGGTTTGTGGTTCTTGTGTGACTTTAATTTTGCTCCCTGTGCACTGAGATGAGTGAAAAGCGCCAGGAGAAAGGAGCAAGTGATCATTTAACTAAACACTGCATGGTAATGTAGATGGGGGCAGAACAGAGGTCAAACGAAGTACCATAAAACCAACCCTGCCTGATTCCTGATGCTTGAGCTTGCAACCTGCTAACAGAGAGTTTGGCCAGCTTTCCCAACCTCTTTTCTTTAAGTTTCCCAGTGACTGAAAAGCCCCCCAAGGGGCAGGAGCAAGGCCAGCAGCTCCAGGGCTTGGCTGGCCTGACAGCTTCAGCCAGGGTTTTGGAATAATAAACCTCAGCTGATGGAGCTCCCTCACAAAAAGAAGTTCTTGCAACCCAAACAGCTCTGGGCCTGAATAATTTGTCTCTTTCTAAAGTGCATCAAAAGGCCACCAGTTGCCTCCAAGGCTGTTCCTGGGTGGTTTGTCTGCCTGCCCACTGCCCTGCCTGGGGGTTGTGTGGTGCTGGAGTCACCACAGCCTGTGCAACCTCCATTCCCCTGGCATTCCTCCTGCCTGGGACTACTCCTCAGTGAGCAGAGAAATCAGCACCATCCCAGCTTCTGAAAAGCTCAGCAGGTACCTGTATACTCTTTGCAAAGAGCCTTCAATGTACCTCAGCTATATCCCTAATAGCTCTCAGTCTGAAATCCTCCCAGAAATCAAATGGGAGCCCTCCAGGCATTTGAAATTAAATATAGCCCAACTTTGCAGCTGCCTGGGCTTCTGCAGGGAGCTTTTGTCTCACCCGCACAGTCTCCAGTCGTGCATTCCCTACTCAGCCATTTGGTCTCCAACCATAAATTGCACAGTGAGAGTGTGCCTTGTCTCAGCCCTGACAGGTTTTGGGTACGAGAGTATTTCAGGGCATCACTAGCCTCTGACAAGAACTGCAAGCCAAAGAAGCCTGTCCAGACTGACTGATCTAAAAATATTTATCTCTAGTAAATATTGTTTAATGCCCTTAACATCAGTTAAAAATGGATTGGGAAACATTTCCCCCAGCAGAGGAGCAGGAAGAATAATTAGCAATAAAAAACCCAAATCTACCAACAGGCAGAGTGGGAAAATAGACAGCAATCAATGTGAAAAGCACCAAATTGGTCTGGGAAGCAGAAGCAATGAGCAGAACAAATCTCTGGTCCAAGGGGGCAAGAAAGCAGCAAAGGGGATTTTCCAGGCTCTGAAGGAAGCTGAGCGAAGGGGGGCTGGGCACTGGAACCCAGAGCTGCACTGAGGTGAAAAAGGCAGAGATGGGCAGTGACTATTCCTGCTTTTCCTAGAGAGTGCAGCCAGCCTGTTGGTTGAGGAACAGCCTTGCCCTCCGTCCCACCGTGACCTCCCAGCCCCCCATCCCACTGCTGTGTCCCTGTGCCTGCACAGCCAGCAGCCTGCCAGCTGCTGCACACCAGCTCCATGTAATTGCTTTTGCAGCTATAAATAATCTTCCTCTCCCTCTCTGCTCTTCCCATGACAGAGATATGGCGTCCCCATGACTCAGCCCCTGGCACTGGGACTCTCCCTGTCCCTGGGGTGATGGCATGTCTCTGGTAGGTGGCTGAGCAGCAAGGACAGGCTGGGGACAATGGGGAGGTGGCTTTGTTTTGTCCCTACAGCTGTGCAGAGCTGTGTGCTGGCCACGGGATGCATCCCACAGGGATGGGTTTGGAGCAGGGGGAAGGAGTTCCAGGGAGGGAGATGCTGTTAAGTGAGCTTTGTTTGCAAAGGTAAAAAACAGAAAATACAAATGAGTATTTTCTCTTCCCTCCTACTGATGGAAGCAAGGAGATCTTGCAGTTATTTTTTCTCCATGTTTTGCTAGTGTAGAAGGGAAACACTAAGAACCTGCTGTGTTTCCACCAACTCCCTCCCTTGCTGTAAGAAGGCATCACTTGGCTCCAGTGGCTGGAGGGAAGCTGTTGTGTTGGCCTTTCCCTGGCACCATTCCTTGCCTATCCCTCCACTACCTTACCTCATCAATTCCTCCCTTGCCTTGCCTTGCTTTGCCTTGCCAACCCCTCCTTACTGGCCTTTGACTCGTCCCTCTTCTCGCCTTTGTTTCCCCAAGACAAGCCAGCTCTTGGCATCTCCAGGGGCATTTCTCAGCTATGGCTGCAGCAGCAAGGTGCATCACTGGCGTGAGCTCAGCACCTTGTCCCACTCCTTGTCCCAGTCCTTGAGACAGGTTTGGTTGCCCCCCAGGAAACCCATGGGGACAGGCAGCTGTTAACAGGCATGAGAAATCTCTCAGTGGACACATTGCTCCCCAGAGAACCACCTTTTCAGCAGCAGCTGTGAGATTCGAAGTAATTTTTCCCCTTCCATTTAAGGAGATACCAATAAAAGGCACAAAACCACATTGTGGCTCCATTTTTCAGTGTAGAGGAAAGCAGAAATGGCACCATTTTCTAGGAAAGTCACGATCCAAATGCCCAGGGTTTGAAAAAGAATTTTCCCTCTGACAACAACCATTTTCATCATTATCAGCTGGACGTAAAATCCACAAAGCTTTCTGCAGTTTCCTGGCTCTTTGAGAGCACCAGCTCCCTACTGAGTGTCCAAGTGGGCTCGGTGTCACCCCGCTGGAGGACACCAGTCGATGTGGCCTGTCCCTGGGCACCCAGCCCTGGCTGCTGCCCACCCACCAGAGCCAAAGCTGGCTGATAATTGGGAGCTAATTGAATCCCTTGGAATTACCTTTTCCCCAGTTCTGTTTCCCCCCTGGAAGGCTGAGCTGTTTTGAGCTGAGAGCAGCAACTGAAATTATCAGTTCCAATTCCCTATGGCTCTGTTTATTAGGCCAGAGGACTTCCCCAGAGTAATCAAACCCAGCCAGAAAATGCATTAAACTCACAAAACAAACACTGGTGTTTGCAGCACAAAGCCCTTCCTGTCTCATTAAGATCAATTAGGATGTCTTGACCAAACTTTCCCCTTTCTTTCTGCTAAGCCTGGACCGTTAAGCCCATCCTCCACCTAGACAAGCTCAACAGCAAATCTGAAGGTGAAAAATACCCACGCATCAGTGCTTTGCTTCCAGGCAAGCTCTCTCCAAAGTGCTGCAAAGATAAAGGCGACGAGGCAGGGTGGGCATCTCTCTCAGAGCCCTTTTCCCCCCAGGAAGGATGCACACACGAGACAGCTCCTCTCCATCGCTCTGGGGAACACCCTGACTCGACCAACACCAGTACAGGCTGCAGGATCCTCTCTGGATGTGTGGCCTGTGCGGGCAGGCAGCTGCTGCCCTCCCTGCCCAGCCCGGCTGGATGTCTTGGTGTATTTATTGGAGGCCACAGCGAAGTGTTCCAGGGCCAAAAGTCCCAGCTGGTGCAGAGCGACGCGGCTCATCTGCGGCGCTGATTTACACGGAGCATCTGCTGCGACGGGAAGGGAGGAATATATTAAAGCACCGTAAATCCAGGTGGTGGAGGGGACTCCCCAGCAGCCAGGGCAGGCCATCCCTGAAAGCAACAAGGGGGAGAACATCCCTGAGAGGAGGAAGGAGAAGGAGTGCTGGCTGGTCCCCGCTGTGAGTGGGGATGCATCGCGGGCTGCATCCCGACCCTTGTGGGCTGCACACAGCAGCAGAGCTGCTGCAGCTCAGCGCGGGGCACGCTCAGAGAGGAGCCGCGCTCCCAGAGCCACAGCGCTGCGCACATCCCCTCTCTCCGGGTCACAAGGACCCACGCGAATTCCCAGTCCGGCAGCAGCGGCCAGTGATCGGGAGAAGCATCCGAAGCAGGGATTGCAGCTGCAAACCCTTGGATGTGCACCCTCTGTCCCTATATCCCCGCTGTGCAACAATCCCACGTCGTCCCAGCCGCGGCTGATCATCGCACAGAGCAGAGCAGACGTGACTTTGCTAAGAAGCCAGCAAGGAGAAGGAAGACATAATTAAAGTCCTGACTCTGGCTACAAACATTGCATTATGAAATTAGCCCCTCGGTGCCAGGCTGTGATCTTCCCGCAGAGCGGGCGGGCACAGCCCTCCGCAGCAGAGCCAGCTCAGCTTCCAGGGCATTCACCAGCCCTGCTCCAGGCTGGGCAGCTGCTGAGTTCCCGCAAAAATCACTCCCTCAGACCACATCAGGCTTGCGGATGCTGGCACAGACTCCCACAGGGAGGGGACTTCTCTCTGCCCGATCAGGGACAGCTCATACGCTCTCAAGCGTCCTATTCCCATTAAACACACTTCTGTAGGAGTTTCTGAATCGCCTCTGGTTCCACAGCAAGAAGAGATTTTCATTCCCAAACAAGTGCAGCCTGGCACAGGATTGCATACACTCCAAGCAGATCCTGACTCCTACTGCTCGGAATCCCCAGCACGGGAGAGAACAAATTTGCAACTGTGAGCCAAGAAAGTAACTCCGAGATGATATTGCAGAGGAGAGATTATGTTAATTCAATGGGGAGGGTGTCTGAGTGTTGCTTAGGGGTGAAAAAAGAGGAGTGAGGGAAGCTGCCCCCGCCAGATCTAAGAACCACGGGAGAAGCTGATAGGATTTCTGCTAGGAGGCAAATAACATCAAGAAGCCTCTGGAGAGTGTTTGTTTTCTCAGAAATCTTAATATGCAAATCTGGCAAATAAACAGCAATTTTAGAGAAATCAAAGAGTCTCTTTTCTCCTCCTTCCCCNGCTGTGCCAGGTGCTGCAAGGATGCCTGCAAAGGGCAGGCATTTCCTTTTGTGCAGGCAGAAAAAATTACATGCTTATGTGGCCTGCTTAAGGGTTTATGCTCAGGAAAAGGAAGCAGGGCTTGGCTGGTGTAGGATGTTCCTCCTCTGTTGTGCTTGTCCCAGCCCTTTGCTCCATCCCTTAGCTGGCCTAGCTGGTGAGAGGCAGCACCTCTGCTCCAAAGGTTGGCTTCATGGGTGCCTTGTGTGGGACCCATCCAACGCAGCAAAACTGCCGTGCAGAAAGCCCCAGGAGCTGATGGTGTCACAGACATTTGCACCTGCATCCTCCCCTTCCAAAGCTGGCAAAACTCCCCCATGCCTTGATCCCAGGTGGAGGGTGTCAGCAGAACCCCACTTGGAAAGTTCTGTGCAGCCTGGAGCGTCTGTGCCTGCGAAGACATGGGGAGGAGAAGGGAGCCTTGCAGTGTGAACTGCAAAGGAGTGGATGGACAGAACGGCCATGGCGAGGTCCTTAGGCTGCTTTGAAGAACAGTCTCTATCTGCACAGAGCCCAGGAGAAATCCATGGGGACCTGTTCTGGAGGGTGGGAAGTGTGAGGTGCTCTTGCAAATGAACAAAGCCATTGGCTGAAAAATGGACTGCTTGCAACTAATTATTTTCAGTAACTGACCAGCTTCAAGGATGGTTGAGGAATATTCATCAAATAAATTATTCATGATTTCTTTCCACTGATCAGCAAATCAATTAGCCACAAACCTCTCTCCAATTATTCATCCAGCTCGAGTGGGATAAATGGGGAGATTTATGGCACAGACAACCAACTAATGTGTATTTCCAAACAGGGACCCTTAAGATCCATAAACCTTGTTCTGCACTGGCTCAAATGACCCCGTGCTGTGACTCACAGTTAAACTCTCTGAGCTCATGCCCTGTGTGCTTTCTGCTCTGTAAAGTCTCCTGTCACTCAGCACTCTTGGGAGGGATGGCAGTGTAGACCTGTGGGCAAAGGACATGGAGAGACGTGGTCTCAGGGGGCTCAGCAGGGCTCACAAGTGATCTAGAAACACCCCTCCATTAATAAATTAGTGTAGATATGGCCAAGTCAAACACAAGACCCGATGCAGAAGTAACCAGTTGTATGCATAAGGTCAAGGTGACATACAAATCTCTTCGGCTATAAACTCCACAGTCATGGACCTGTTGGCAAGTTGCATTTGTGCAATTTAACCTCTACTGTTATAATTCCCCATAAAAGCACTCTCACACCAAAATTAACACATGTTCACAATATTAAGCTGTACAGTAAATGTAAGTAAGGGTTGTGAGATTAACAAATAGTCAAATTAGCATAAGAGCTGGCTTTGCCTTGCTGGAGTAACACCATTAGAGTTTGTATAAGTGAAGCATAATTCAGCGTAAGTGTGATAAGTGACCAGAACTGCACAGAGATAACTCTAAATTGCCCTGCTTTGCAAGACTTCCCATTCCAACCATGTTGGTGCTCCAACTCAGAAGTGAGGCCTGCTGGCCATCCTTGGCTTGGACACAGGTCCCTCATGGCAATCTACAGTGCTGCTTGTTAATACGGTTGGAAATTAAGGTTGTGGCTGGCTTGCACAGATAAAGTGAGTCCACATGTAGGAGGGCAGCTGCTGTACTTGCCAGGCAGAGCTTCTTTTCCTGCTGTGAACCTGCACAGGAACAGCAAGACACTCCAGGGGGAAAGCATCACTTGCAGCTTTGATTGATCTGGTTAGTGGATTAAGCTCATATTCCTCTAAATACACTTGCAGCCTTTAATCTGCTTTCATCCTGCTGCCTCGGAGGGCTCCCTTCTCACAGAGTCCCATCCATAATTCCACAGGGTTCTTTCAGCTGGAGCAGCTTTGGCTACAGGCGAGAGGCTGTGAAGACACCCACCTTCTGCATGGTGACTTGGTGCAGAGCAGCCTCCAGATTTTACCTCCAGCAGAGCTTGGTTTCTCTGGGTTTGCTAATTCTCCCACAGTGAGCATCCCAGTGCATCCCAGAACTGTAGCCACATCAGGGAGCTGAGGCACTGAGCCATGAGAGGGGCAGCTGGAGCTTGGGAGCTCCTGGGCCAGACAATTCTGCGTCCCAGAAGAGTCCCCCATTCCTGCCATGAAGGGACAGTTCTTCCCTTTGTAGGGTGTGAAGGTGAAATTATTCCGTCTCAGTGAAGGGCTGTGAGCCTGAGGATGAGGCTGCGAGCAGGGCTCAGGCTGGCGTCCCTCTGCTCCTCAGTTTTCAGTGCTGCATATCCTTGGTGATGAGGACAGCCAACCAAGGACTCAATTCTCCTGGATCACTGGATCTGCACCCCAGGAAAACCCTCAAACTGAGGCTAGATATCTAGGACAAGGCTCACCACTCTTCAGCTGCTGCTGTCAAAAGCCAAAATCTGTGGAGTTAAGAGATTTCCTGCAGCATCAGTTCCCATCCCCGTCACCCACACGCGAAGCCCACCTATGACAGGCTAGTTTCAGTGCCGCCGGGGTTGGAGCTGCTGCTGCAGTGCTCCCGGCACAGCATCGTACCTGCGCCTGGGCAGGGTGGGGAGGGGTAAGAACTTCAGAGCTGTGGCAGGAGGGGCACTGCAAAATGGGTACTGAGGCAGGGCATGAGCCTGACTCGGGCTACCCGCGGGATGGTGTGCCACCTCTGCTGTGGGGGGCGTGGGGCAGGCTGTGCGGTGCGGGAAAAGACTGGGCAGCCCCTTTTCCATTTCCCCTTAGAGCTGCTGAGCCACACCCGGGCCACAGCCAGGAGCCGTCCAGTGTCCGGGGCTCTGGCGCTGACCAGAGGGCTCCCCAGGGTAGGGACAGGGAGTCCTGGGCTCTGGCAGCGGCATCGGCTCCAGAGGTCGGCACTGAGGACCCCGGGGCTCGGTCTGACCGCAGCCCGCAGGGATGGAGGCGGAGGAGGAGGCAAAAGGTCTGGATTCTGATGCCACTCTTCGGTCCCAGGAATGGGTTCGGCTGTGCCAAGGTCTTGGACGAGTCCCTGACCCAGCGGCAAAGGGCCGGGATCCCGGAGCACGGGTTGCTCCCGGATGGGGGGCCCCGGCTGCAGGATGGCCGTGGAGGAACCCCCGGCTCCCGGTGTCGGGGGTCCCGGGGGATCGGGCCTCGTCCGGGTGCTGCGGCCGGAGCGGCAGACTCGGGGGTACGGCCGGCCCCTCCCGGCGGCGGCCGGNCCGGCTCCTCACCCGGCGCGAGGATTTACGTCGCGGACCGCAGCCTCCGGAGCGGCCGGGCAGGTAAGGCACGGCTGGCGGCACCCAGGGGCCTCTCCGCCCCCCCAGCGCATCCCCCCGCATCCGCCGCGGTATCGTCTCGCCGGGCTCCGGACGCGGCGCAAGTTTCCCCCGCTGCGGTCCCAGCGGGCACCGGCTGTCTGCTCTCGCCGCCTCGCCGGTCCGCCGGCCGATGCTGCCGGGATGGGGCTGCCCCCGGGCTGCGCGCCCCCGCCGGTCGCTCGTCCTCCCCTCCGCTCCCTGCTGCGCCTGCAGCCCCGAGTCCCCCGGCGGGACAGTGGCGCGGCCCGGGGTCCCCTCGGGACCGGCCGCAGTGGCGAGGGCCCGGAGGGATGCGGCCAGGGCTGGGAGGAGAGTGGAGGCGGCTGCTTGCGCTGCTGCGGGAGAAGGTTCTGTTGCTCTTGGACCAAACTTGGCTTCGGGGAGCCTGGCCTCGGGGTGGGAGCCCCAGGACGGACCCGTGGGACGGGGGAGCCCCGAAGGACGTGCCCTGCCGCTGCTCAGGGTGCGGGTGTCTCGCCCCGCGGGGCCCATCCCGCTCCTGGGGATGCTCCCCGCTAGGCCTTGGCTGGAGGCTGAGCACCGTTTTGGAGCTCGGTTCTCCGCCGGGAAGGCGGACTCCTTCCAGCCTTGTGGCAGGGTTGAGTGCTAGGAGGCTCGGAATGCTCCCGTTTCCGCCTTGGGAACGCGTTCTCTTCGCAATCGACCTCAGGAAGCGAGTGTGGGAGAGGGGACGTAGTCCGAGAGGCAGCACTGCCGGGGACATGAGAAGGGGATCCGGTTTTCCCTGGAGTGCTGAACATGTTCTGAATGGGACTTCCCCTCTCCTACCCCGGCAGGGCCGTGGGTACTGCTGGGGATCCTGCCTCGCCGGTGCCATCGGGTGCGAATTTTACCGGGGTGCTTCCCCGTGCGTGGAAGATCCCTGTTTGCAGCCTTTCCCCCCTTTTCCCTGCACGGTGGCAGACTGTCGCCATGGACCGTGCAGACGGGCTGTGCGGCTGAGCTGTGACTTCCCACGGGCGTGGGGTATCGATCTGTGGCTCTGCCCTGCGGAAGGGAAGGTGTGCTCAGCCCAGCGCGGCTCCTGGGGAGCCTGCTCCTGTGCTCCTGCTCTGAGAGATGTCAAATTTGGACTCCCTCTGGACATGCTGCTGTCACACTTCTCCTTGGGCAGCCGCGCAGCTGGTACGAGGATTTAGGCGTCCCGCGGTGGTTTGTGACGGGGATCTGGGTGGCTGTAGCTGTGAGCCACCTTCACAGCAGTGCCCACTCCAAGCGGTGGGAGGATCCCCTCCACACCTCCCAGGCTCGCTGTGCCCCGCGGTTCTGCACAGCTCCTTGATCTGCCCGCGCTGATGCTGAGCGGGGCTGCATCCCGGCTGCGGGATGTCCACCCTGTGGCCACAGATCACAGGTGGCAACGGGCTCCCCCCCGGCGCCTGCTGTGTACCAAAGGGTGCCTTGGGTTTATCTGCAAGAGCAAATGTGGGTACAGGGGTCTGATCACTGCATGCAAAAATCCTCCTCCAGAAATCCCCTTCTCCTGAGTGTCGCTGACATATGGTGAAATAAGCACAGATTCTGCAATTTTACGGCTCTCTACAGGTTTTGCCGCAACCAGCAGTAGACTGGGCTGAATATAAACCGGGTTTTTATGTGTTTCCCTGGGTTTTTATCTGTTTCCCGATACAAAGCTCGTGCTGTCAGAATGAAAACAGATGTTTGGCTGCCTGTTTAAGCAAGAAACACCTCTGCTTAGGATGCTAGGAGTACTAGGATCTCCCGCCCCATCCCCTTTACCTCAGTGGCTTCAAAGGCTGCCTGAGCTTTACTGTTCTTAAACTCCTCTGGTTGCTGCCAGAGAGGCATCTCCCTGCTCCCTTTAAAAAATAGCAAGGGAAATATATATAAAAATCTGTGCAAATGGTAGAGGGGGGTCTCAGAGCAGTGTGCTGAGGGAAGTGAGCGTGGCTTGGCACAGCAGCTCAGCTGGAGCTCTGGTCTGGAGCCAAGTCCCCAGTGCTACTTCCCCGTGTCCTCGTGTCCTCGTTGGGCCCTGGCTGCCTTGCTGTGCTCTGCTGGCACACCAAGGAGCTCTTCAGAGGAACCCCAGAGGTGGATCTGGGCCCTTGCTGTGGAGAGGCAGCAGCAGCAGTGGGGTGAATACGCATCCCCAGGAGCACCGTGTACACACACTGACCTGCAAGACAGCCCTGCTCATTCTGTTAGAGAGTGCTTTCCTGTGTCTGCTTCTCTGCTTTAACAAACTGAGAGGTTGCTATTTTGCCGTGGGACACCTAAAAGCACAGCCTGTGCACTGGGTTGGAGCTCATCAACGTGGTTTTCTTGTAATTATTCCGACAGTAATGCTGCTCAGGGACGGTGGCAGGAGCGTCCTGCTGCTGCTGCTGCAGGCTCGGGGTGTGCACAGGGGTACAGGCCAAGATGGCACTTGCCCATAAGGCCCTGCTGAATCCCAGCTCCCGGGGTGATCCTTTTGCCTGTGCAGCTTGCTGCCGGTGCCCTGACAAGTAGCTTTGTGTGTAAATGGGGATTTCTTCGAAACTCCTGGGAGGAGCAGCTGACAACAAATAGCTCGGTGGCAAAAATGTGTGTGTGTGTGTGAACTACAGCCTAAACAGGAGAGAGAAAACATCCAGTTACAGAACTAATGCAAATGGAGTTGGCTTTCATCTCTCCCTGCAGCATCCTTTGTGGAAGGCATTTGCATTTCCCCAAAGTCAGTTTGCTACCTATCCTTCAAGCAAATTCAGAGCTAGAGAGCAGAGGAAAGCCTGTTTACAAGGTGTGGGGTGGCTTGCTAGATCTGGAGAGAGCTGAAGTCAACATATTTGATAATGAGAAGTCTTACCTTAAGGTAGCAACACTGAGCACAGCAGAGGATGGCAGACTGCAGTGTGTGCTCCACTGCTGAGTGCAGGGTCGCGGGACCATTCCTGAGCTCCTGCTCTGCACTGTTTCATGCAGCTGGCCCATCCAGAAGGGTTACAGGGAGGATAAATTCCTCTGACCTCTGCCTGGCACAACTCTGAAATGCCATCAGGATGTGTACCTTCCTGCAGGGGGATCCTGGAGCTGTCCAGCATTACCCTGTTGTGGATGTGGGAACACTCCCGTGGCTCCCATCAGAGATCCACCATCCCTGGGGTCTTCAGGTGTCCTCAGTGGTGTGGGGGGCTCCTGGGTCTGACAGCTGCAAACAGGTCCAGAGTGGACTGCTGCCATCCTGGAGGGAGCCTCCAGCCCGGAAGATAGAAACAAAACAGGATTTCAGGAGCACTCCAGCGACAGCCATTAGCTATGCTAAAAGGATTAACAGCTCTGCAGGACTCATCAAGTGTTTAAAACATAACTCAAGCATCAAAGGCGACTCTTAAAGGCTCACATTTTCACATCAAGTCACTGTGAAAATTTCTATCCAACTTAATTAAAATATTCACTAGGCTCGTTAAAAACAAAAAGAGAAAAAACAAAGGCCTTTTTTGCTTAAGTGCCAAGCCATTTTGAAGAGAGGAGTTTACAGCAAACTATGCACATTTCTTTGTTATGGAATCACCTTTATGAAAGTCTTCTGTCTCTAGATCACCATGTCTGTCTTAAGCTCAAGCTCTCTGAAAAGGAAATGAACATGTTGGTATTGTTTTTGTTGTTTTGTTTTTTTCCCTGGCTAGGGACCACAAGAGAGAGATGAAAAAGTGAGAAGAGCTTTGTAGAGAAAGTTAGATAAGAGACTGGGAGTGTGTCAAAACCAGACCTATAACAGGAAACAAGCCACTGAAGTGCTGGTGAAAGTACCTTTTATCTTGAAGGCTCCAAGTGCTGTGCAGTGCATTAATACACATAAGAGCTGAAAAATAGTTGACAACAACTGGCACCACCATCTTTGCTGGCAGCAGAGTCACTCCAGGTGGGTCACAGGCTCACTCACCATCAGTCCCTGACTGCCTCTCTGCTTGGTCTGAGTTCATTTTTGGGCCACTCTCTCAGAGAAGGACACTGAGGTGCTGGAGCAAATCCAGAGAAGGGCAACAAAGGTGGTGAAGGGTCTGGAATACAAATCTGACGAGGTGTGTCTGAGGGAGCTGGGGGGCTCAGACTGGAGAAAGGGAGGCTCAAGGGGGACCTTACAGCTCTCTACAACCACCTGAAAAGAGGCTGTAAAAAGGTGGGAGCAACCCAGTTCTTCCAGGTAAATAAGTGACAGAGCAAGAGGAAATGGCCTCAAGGTTCATCAGGGGAGGTTTGGGATGGATATTAGGGAGAACTTCTTTGTTTAAAGGATTCTCAAGCGCTGAGGCATGCTGCCCAGGGAAGTGGTTGAGTCACCATCCCTGGAGGGATTTAAAAGATGTGTAGATGTGTCACCTAGGGATGTCATTTAGTGGTGAATTTGGCAGTGCTAGGTTAGTGGTTGGACTCTACAATCTTAGCAGCTTTTCCCAGTCTAAATGATTCCATGATCCTGTGATTCCACGGCCGAGGTGTGATGTTGCTAATCCCAAGCCCGCTACCATGTGTGCTTGGTCCTGGTCAGCACCACCATCATCTTCCAAGGGGCTGTGATTTAATTCTCCTTCCCTGTGATGTGCCCTGTCTCAGTGACATGGGGTCATTCCCGGGCTCCAGCATGTGCTCACCCTGACTGCTCTCACCCTGCTCAGAGGCCTCAGTTATTTCCAGTGCCCTGGGGAGATGTAAAATAGGTTGTCAGACTGCCTCTGTACAAGGTGGGACTGGAGTGGAGTCACTGGGATTATGGGTGCATTAAACACAGTATTTAAACTTAGTGAATGTTTTTTTTGACATTCATAGAGGCCTTGAACATTGTAGGATTTCATCCCATTATGGTAGTTTTCTTGGATTTGATTAATATTGAATCAGCATCCCCAAAAAAGGAATAAATGCATACTCTCCTTCCTCTTGTTTATGTATGAGTTTGATTTCTTCCTCTTCACACTGTCCTCCCTGGTGCTTGGAAGGGCAGTGCTGAGAAATGCCACAAGGAGCAGAGCTGCTCCTGCTCCAGCTTCCCAAGGGGATTTGCAGCCTGTGTTCTTTCTTCCCTTCTTGCTTGGCCATTTTCTGGAGGCAGGCTATAGGACCTTAGAAAACAACCTCCTGTAGGATCTGAGCAAACACCCTCCTGCCTCTGGGACCTTCTGTGTCCCCGTGCCAGGGACAGTGAGCTGCTGTCACACAGGGCTGGTGGCATGGGAAGGTGTGTGAGCACAGACTTTACAGCCGTGTACTCTGTGCACAGCTGGGATGTGAAATACAGGAATTAGGAGGTAGACAGGATTTTTCCATCAAGCATTTATAGCACCTTCCTCACTATGTGTCTAGACATAGCTATAAATGAGGGAGAGGGCTATTACCTGGGAATAAAACAACTGAAACTAGCCCTGGAGAGCTTGGCGCGGTATTTCCAAGGAACTGGGAGATTCCTTATGATTAATGTAACAATACTAAAGGCTATAAACTCACCCCAGCTGGGTATTGAGTCAGGGGACACACTTAAAATGTACCTGCCACTTGCAGCTCAGCTCAGACTTGGCATTAACTGTGGTCTCTTGCCAGTCCTTGGCCATTCCAAGAGCTGCCACTTGTTCACAGATCAGGCATTCAGCTCTGCTGACTCCACCAACTCCAGTGGCATCATAAAAAAGCCCAATGCTTGCTACGGTCTGATTTCTCATTACAGTGTGGACCAATGATGGTGTGGAGGAGAGGAGAGGGAGAGGAGATGGAGAGGAGAGGGACAGGAGAGGGGCCTGGGCTGCAGCTCACTGGGAAACTGCCTTCACACCTGAAAACTTGAGGCCGGGACAGCAGGAGCTCTGCTGTGTGTGTGGCTGGTCCTGTGTGGGTGGGAAACACCTGGGAACTCATCCCAGAATATCCAGTCTCCATCCCAGTCCTTTTGGTAGTGGTGGGAGAAGTTATACTGCAGAGATCTTATTTTTCCAGATGCAAATTCTGTTCTCTGATCATTGCTTCTGCCATGTCCAGCACAGCAGGGTCTAAGTCTTCCTGAGGCTTTGCCACACTGTTATAGCATCAGCAAAAGTAATAAAGAAGAGAATGGACTCCCTGGAAAAATACCGTGAAGCAAACCACTGACACATTCCTGACAGTGTCCACAGTGAAAGAGCAGAGAGTTATTTTCTTCAGCTAAGAGTAACCTACCTACACTAGTCTGAGTAACTGAGTGAAGCAGCAGGGCATGTCTCCTCTGGTCCTTTAGTTGAATTAGAGGATGAAAAAGGGAAGAGAAAGGGTAACACTGATGGCTGAGACCTTTCGGGACCTACTAGCCTGTGGCTGACCTGCCTTCTTAGGGAGGAAGGATGAGAAACAGCAGGATGGCAAGGGGCTGGTGCAGGATGCAGGTGGTGGAGAATTTGGGTCAGCACCTTTGTGGCTGCAGGAGATGCTCCCCAAGCTGCGTTTCCTCCTCCAGTTAGGTTTCCTCCTCCAGATTAGCTTTCCTCTGCAGATGGTGCACCGTGTCCAGGCCTTTTACCCCTGCAGAGTTTTCTCGTGTTGCACATTCAGGATTAGGAGGCACTTGGGTAACATGGTCCTCTGAGTACCTAAGACCTATTAAAAATTGCTCTTATTTGACTCCACAAACAGTGACATTGGGAATGCAGTAATGCTTGTGGGATGTGAGTAAATATTGGCCTTGAATGAAGCCGCGGATAATAGGAGATAAGTTATCAACAGCTGTTTAACTTAATATTACTTCCGTGCAAGGTAACACGGAGCTTTTGCGAGAAGTTAATAACCAGATGCAGAATCTATCACTGCAAACACAGGCACCTGGCAAAGTGCATCCATAATTTTTCCACTGGAATGTTATTTCAGCTGAAGGAGCGTGGTAGCAGGGAAATATGCCAATGGGCCTGGCTCCAGTGGTACCACAGGTAATGTTGTGGTGGCTCTGTGCAGTGATCGGGGGACAAGGGTGCTTTCCTGTGGATCCAGCTCCTCCAGACTGAAGGGGCTAGGATGGTATCATTACATAGTTGTATTAACAAAGCTTTTGTTGCTGCTAATTAGGTTTGAACGCCTGTGCTGGGCAGTGACCATGGAGCAAAGAGTGAAGGAAGATAGGGAGGCATTAATACAGATGTTTAGAAGGTGGTGACGAAACAGGAAGTGTGCATCAGTTGTGGATCTCAGGATCACCAGAAAAAGGAATGCAGCTGATCCTAATCAAGATTTTAACCCAGAGTTATGGGTCCACATCACCTTAGGAAGCTACTGGTCTCTGGTATGGCTGTTCCAGCCTGATGTTGGACATGTAATTCCATGGAATTGTAATTCCAAAAAGAGGCTGGCAAAGGCCAGAAGCACTCAGAGACTGGAAAGGCTCTGCAAGCAAGCACTGCTTGGCTCTGCAGCCACAAGGCTTCCCTGCAGAAGGACCCCTTCCCAGGTGTGTCCCAAAATGTGGAGCTGGGGCAGAGGAGGTATTTCAGCCACCTGCCCATTGCCACCATGTAGGCCTGCCCTGGCTATTTTAATTCCATGCCTCGCACTTGATCCTGGCCATGGATGCTGCAGACTTTCAGCATTCAGCTTCACACGTCAGAGCCAAGGGAAGGGCTGGGGTGGGATGTGAAAGGAGTGAACCCTGCCCGCTCTCTGCCTGCCCCACCCACGGGGCTCCTCAGTGCTCTTCCTGATGATCAGGCAGACACGAGGTCACCGGTGTCAGTGCCTGGCTGGGACATGCCTGGGATGAAGACACTGATCAGCGTGACTGAGCCCTGGGCAGAGGCTCCTGGCAGAGCTGGGCTGGCTTTCAGTGCTCCCAGCTCCCAACCCCTGCTTTATCCAGCAGGCCACACTGCTGCTCAGCAGAGCTGGCTGCAGCAGCTGCAGTCCTATTGATCCCTGTGGGGATGATAAGCCCAAATGAAGACCCTTGGGAAATCAGCACAGAATACAAAAATCTGGGCTGCAAAGCAGCCGCACAGACTATGACAGCTCTGCAGACAGACCCATGTGAGAGTCCAGCTGTGCAGAGAGCCTGCTTTGAATGTGGATTTGATGCTTTTGATACATAAGGAAATCTTTGTTGGTCTGCATGAGCCCATCACAACTTTTTCTTCTCCCAGAGGAAGCATCTGGAAGGGATCCAGGTCCTTGCACCCATGGAGGCAACAAACCCTCAGCTTCCCTGTGTTCCTCGAGGTTGTGAAGCTGGAGTGAACAAACAGATGAGCACCTTGTAAGCATCCAGACTTCTCATGGTCTCAGGGTTAGAAGGGTCAAAGGAACACTCTGGCCTCCCAAATGAAAGAAGCCTCTCCGTGCCCCACTGCTGCACTGGCTGTTGCACAAGTAGATGGGGACGTGTATGTTTTCAGGCCATGCCACATTCCTGGTGTTTACACCCTGCTGGAATAGCTGGAGGTACTCTGGCCTTGTCACTCTCCAGGTGTTACAGGCCCCAAATAGCTGCTTTTGGGCCAGCACCTTTAAATGGCTCAGAGCATTACCTGCTTAGGCAAGCGCATCTCTGGAGTCTTGCTAGTACCTGCAGTTAAGGAGAAAGCCGTGTTACTAATCCTCATATGTAGCTGTTCTTTTCCCGCTCAGGCATTCCAGCTGAACTTTTCCCCCTGTGCTGTTTGCAAATCAGGCAGAGTGCGAGCGTGCCCTCACCCTTCCCACACACAGACACAGCAAGGCAGCAAGCAAATGGCAGGTCCCTGGTTGTCCCTAGCAATTAGCAAAGAGCTCCAGCTGCCACTGCTGCTGCCCTGGGATGACTTTTCTGTTCCCTGTGGGCTCATTTCTGCAACAGCAGCAGAGCCAGGTGATGCAGGTTTGCTTTTTTATAGCCGTGCCTTGCCCTTGGCCATCATTTACGTGGTGAGGTTAAACTGTAGTCTGAAATCAACTTTATTATTAAAGGTCCTGAGTTCCCAAGTTATTAAAGGTAGGACAGCCTGGGCTGACTCTTGTGGACTTGCATGCCTGCACTTAAAAAGGAAAGGCAATTCCTGTAGATGTGCCAGCAGTGCCTCATGCTAAGGCTGGTCAAGTTCTACGTCTGAGCAAGTGCTCCCTGCTGCAGACTGTAACCTTGTGATTCTCTTCTAGAACTGGTCTTTAAGCTCCTGCTGAAGTTTGTCGCTGTGAGCAAAGTCCTGGCTGGCAACAGCTTCCCTGTTTTATTCCAGGAGAACCTGCTGCATTGTGGCTCTGCTGAGCAACATTTCCCCTTGCCCTCAGTCTCCTGGTACTGCTCACCAGGGATGTTACTGAGGCTTATGCTGCTGCTACACATCCTTTTCCTGGGTAGCTTCCACATAATTAATTTACCTGTGGAACTAGGGGCTCCTGTTTTAAAGCTTTCTTTTAACCACTTTGTAAAACACCCAGCTTCTTGTTTACTCTTGTTTGAGTTCCCCTTATGTATCTTAAATTTTGGGGAGCATCACTGCTGGTTTTCAGACCACAGCACAGCAGTAAAGCACCCTGGGCTCCCTAGGAATAGGAGTCTGTTCCTTCCAGTCCTCTCTGTCCCTCTGCAAGGTGCAGCAATATAATCACTGGCTTGTTCAGTTCTTACTTCCCTGACAGAAATCAATCTTGTGTTGTCTTTGGTTCCTCCTTTGATTTTTTGGCTTTTCTGATCTTCCCACACCTTCTGCAGCTACACAACTCATCCAAACTAATAACCAGCATGGGTTTTCACCTCAGGTAGCATTGTGTGCCCTCAGACCTCAGACAATGCTTGTGCCTCCCTTGCTCTGGGTGGAGGTCATGGTGGGGTTCATAACTTCGTAATTAATTCAGTCCTCTTTATAAGCAGGCTTTGGCAATGAATCCTTGCAGTCCTACATGGATCTTGTGTCAAATTCACCGGAATTTCACGAGACTAGCATTGCTTTGAAGTCTTTCTTCACCCCCAAGTCTAACAGGGGGAGCATAGGAAATTTATAGTTGCAAAAGAACTTTGCGAAGTTGTATTACGCTCCATTTCCTTGGCAAAGGCAAAATAAAACCATGCAGGGAGAAGGGAATAAAGAGTGGAGAAAAATGCTGCAGACATAAAAGGAGAAGGTGCTGAATGGGAGGGGAGAACTGACAGCCTTAATGTGGATGTGGGGAGAATTTATACACCTGAAGCCAAGTAATCACAGAGCTTGGGTAGTTTAGGTGGCTGCTGGGACTCACTGGTCTTCATTAACCTTCCAGTCACCTGGGTTCAGGTGTCAACTCAACATCAAACCACAGCTGATCAAAACTTCTTCTGTTTGAAAAGCTGGGGGGAAATAAGGTTTTCAAGTGACTGAATGGGATTTTATGAGGCCCCTGCCTTCCTCAATATTATTAAATCATTCAATATCAAAAATCTAAAAATGGATATTTGAGCCTGAATCCAATTCTGGGCTCCAGCCAAAAAGAGCTGAAAAAAATGCTGCTGTGTTTATTTGTAAGTGGGGAACCCGTATTTTTCCCCATGTGCCATGGGGGCTTTCTTGCCCCTGCCTCCCAAAGAGCTAAGGCAGGATCCAGGCACTGCCTTGTCCAGAGAGCAACACAGAAAGCAACTTCAGTAATTTCTACAGTGAATAACCCTTTTTTTCCTCCTGTATCTGCTGGGAATGCTCTCCCCTGCCCCAGAGGTACAGTGGTGTACAGGCCGAGCATGAGAAAGATGCCATCAAGCTGGGAAAATCATCTGGCTCGAGTAGCTGTGGGATGAGGGCTGTCTATCATGGCTGTTTGTTTGGGAGAGAAAATGGAAGTGGGTCTAAAGAGTGAAAGAGGCTTTCCCAGGGTAGCTGTGAGTTGTCAGGGGCTGAGAGAGACATGCCATGCAAGCCCCGAGTCTTCTGTTTCATGTCTGTGTTGCTTATCTGGAATACAGAAATTACTACTGAAGCATTACTTTTGGTGGCTGCTGGGTGAGGAGTGCCCATGTTGAAGAAGTGGTGGAAGTCTGGATGAACAGCCTGGCTGCAGGAAAAAGGACTGAGTTTGGATGCACAGCAGGTGCTGATGCCACCAAAACACCCCCAGGCTTTCAGTTCCACAGTGGCCTGACACAGAATTCATGGCCTGTCCAGCACAGGGTGGCCAAGCACACTTTTGCATCCCATTGACAGCAGAGCAACCTGCTCAGGTTGAGCCGTAGACAAAAATGTGTGCAACCAGGCTGCAGGGTTCTTGTAGCATCCTAGAAACTCAGAACCCTCCTAAACTTCCAGCCTGGTGCAGCCTGGTGAGCTCTGCCCATCTCGTCCACTGGGGCATTCTCCAGTGGCTGGTGCTATAGAGGTTGTAGGGTAATACAAAATTATACCAGAAGCTTCCACTGGTCTTCTGCATCCTTTTATTTAGTTTAAAACAAAGTGCTTGTGAGCCATCATAGGGAATCCATCGTCACGCTTAATTGGGTTGTCCTGTAAAATATCTTGCATATAAGTAAATCAAAAAGAGCGGGGCTCATAAAAGGGCCAGTGTGTGGCACATTGATGTTATTTATAGGCTTCTCTGTGGTGCTCATCACCATGGCAGCTGCGAAGGTCGATGCTAACACTTGTGAGGGAGTGCCACGGATGTTTTTAAAAGCCACGTGCATGGAATGAAGTGGTGCTTATGTGTTCCAGTGGAGCTGGAAGCAAGGGTGCAGTGTCCTGCAGGGAGCCCCCAGCCCCAGGACAGTGGGAGGAGGGGAAGGGGCCATGGAAGGCGATGGCAGCTCTGTGGGCTAGGGCTTCTGGGCTTGTAGAGCCCACAGCTCTGGTGCCTTGGGTGCTGCATCCTGGCATCTCCTTGGAAAAGTGGGCAATAAGCCAAAGGAGAGGAAAAGTACTCACATGGAAGAGGCGGGAGATCCCTTCACCTGTTTTCTCCTCTTCAGGATGAAGCTCTCACGTACCAGCCTGGTTTTTCATACCTTTCTGTTTAATTACTGAAGCCAGTGGTGATTCTATTGGACACGTGTCCAATAGAAGCTTACTTTCTACAGCTGGCATTTTCTGATAACATTATTTCTTCTTAAAAAGCAAATAAAAGCAGCATCTCCTCGTGTCAGTTCTGTAACTGGCACATAAAAAGCCTGCTTCAGCCACATACAGGGAGAGCTGGTTTGAGCATCTGCACCTCAGCCTCCACCTGGAAAGCAGCCTCTTACAAAACTCTTCACAGTCCCAGCAGCATTGCTGTCTCCAGCAGCAGTGCTCCAAAACAACTCTCAGGGAGATGCCTAACAAACCCTCAGTGTGGTCCTTTTATTACAAAACTACCTGGTCTCTCAGCTGACCCAGTGACCTCAGTTCCTCCAAACACCTGGCCAGGCTCTCTCAGTGAGTACATCTTCATCTTCTCACTTGCATCAAGGTGTCACACCTCAGCTCTGACCCCAGAAACCCAGGGCTTCAGCCAGGCCTTTGTGGATCTCACTGCCTGTCTGAGAAAAGCTTTCTACAAACCCACATCTTCCTTCTACTAAACTAGCTGTGACTCTCCCACCTGCAGGCAGGAGTTTTTTTCTCTGAAGGATGAGCAGAGGTCTCTGGAAGGGGCTGTTTCTCAGCAGTGTCCCTGGTGCACAGTGTGCCTTTCCTGTCATCTCTGCTCCTCTGCAGCAGAAACCAAACTGTGCCTGTTTTCCCATCCCGTGCAGACAAGCAGGTGCTTTTTCCCACTCTGTCCTCGTCTCCTCTCACTCAGTACCCTGGCTGCTGTTAGCAATGGACCTTTTGTTCCCAGGAGATAAATGCTGTGTCCCCACCACAGACACCCCTGGGCTCTAACTGCTCCAAGCCCTGCCCCAGGGAGGGAATGTTCCTCAGGAAAGCCCCAGGGGACATAAAAGTTATTATTTAACTCGCTGTTTTCACCTGTTGATAGTAACAGTAT
>VYXD01015388.1:1044064-1141140 GCA_013397195.1 Hylia prasina
GGGGCAGCTCCATCCCAAAAGCAGAGCTTCCCCGGCAAGGTTTCCCTTAGCAGAGCATCCAGGCCCCAGCTATGCTGAGAGAACACCGCAACGGGGAACACTGTCACCCTCAGCCTGGAGCATCCTCAAACCCACTTACTTGGTTCAGCGGAGTTGAAATAACAGAAATCACACTGAAATCAGTCCCCAGGGGGCTAGAGATGCTCCAGGTCTGGAGGGAGCAGAAAGTTGGTGGTAGTTGCCCTGGAAGAGTGGGGTTAACATTGCAAAGCTGTTCCCAGCTGCACAGCCCTGGTCCTCAGCGCTGTATCCAAGGTGGGAACATCTGGCAGTGGGTTTTGTGGTGAGATGAGTCTTTGGCTAGTGCCTACACCCTGCCTCAGAGCCTGCTGCGCCCAGCCCAGCGGGGCCAGCCCGGCCCTGGGGGAGGACCAGGGGCTGGAGGTTGCAGCGGTGCCACAGTGACCATCATGTCCGGGGAGGTTACAGCCGCCGGCGGGGAAACTGACGAGACCAGTCTCTTCTTTATGCTCGAGAATCCCTGTTTATTCCTCCCACCCCGGGCCGGAGGCGGGGAGAGGACCGAGGGGGAGAGGCAGAGCAGGGTCATCGTGGGTTTTGTCGGGTATTCAGGGGAGGAGTCCGAGGGTTTGGGTCAAGGGAGGAGATAACAAGGACAGTAGGATCAGATTTCAGCCCCTTCAAACGGGACGATTCCAGAGGAGGATTCCCCTCTCAACTGCACAATTCCTGCTTCACCGCACAGACCACAGAAATTCATGATTTTCTGTCCCATATTTGGGGATTCTGTGCTCATACGCAGCCCCTCTGGGCTGCGGAGAACATGGGGACATTCCTGCAGGGAGGAGCTGAGCGTGCTGGTGGCTACAAGGTGCAGACATTATGTGGCACTGAGGCAGATATTGGCTACCTAATTACACCGCAATTAACCACCCAGAATGGGGGCATCCTTACTTCATGCAAATCTGTAAATACAGGGAAGAGCTGGAATGCACAGGGGACACAGCAGAGGAGCACTCCTGCAAGTGTGGTGGTGGATCCCCTGGGACTCGCATGTTTCCAGGAGGACCTGGGCTTGCAGGACTCCTCATGAGAAGTGGTTGCCTAATAAGGCCGTGGGGGATCCCATGGGAGAGCACTGGTGGTCCCAGCCAGAGGGTGGAAAAGGCTAAGGCTGAGCAAGGGTGGGAGAGGGAAAACGGTTGTGCAAAAAGCGGTGCAAGATGTTGGCATGGTGCTTTGGGAGGGCTCCCAGAAGCTGTTTCAGAATGCAAATTAAAATAGCAGCTGATTGCAAGTGCACTCACTGTGCCTCTGCAGCCAGGTGGGTGTTTTGCCAGCCCAGCCGTAGCCCTGGCTGCCACATCTCCCAGCCTCCTCCAGTCTCTCCCAGCCTCTCAAATTTCCTTAGTAGAGTTTCATCACTGCCTGTTTTGTACAGGAGGCATGCTCTGCAAATACCAGTTTTCCTGTGCCTCGTGCAGTTGAAAATTCAGTAAGAAACACCTGCCATTTCCCACATTTCTTGTTTTCTCTAGAAAACTGGGAAATACCTGCTCGGTTCCACACTTTAGCCTCCTTTTCCAGGCAGGAGATTCCTTCCCAGTGAGGGAGAATGTGTGTGATGACTTTGTGGCCATGAGTGGATAGAAAGGGGTTTTACTGCTCTTGCCTTTGTCTGGCATCAGTTGGGAATGAGGTTTGAATCCTCTTCCCCTGGATCTATGTTTTCTAGAAAACCACATTCATTGTTCCAGAGAAGTCCAAGCCATCTGCTACTTTAAACTGCAATCTAACGTTATCAGCAGAGGGGAGGGAAGGAAGACAGTTAAAATGACCCCAGAGAGAAAGGAAATATTTCTGAGGCTGAACAAAGCATCCCAGGATTGCTTCTAGCCACTCTTCATAATTTTTTTATTTTGCTCAAAAACCCAAGTGAAAATAATTAAATGACTGCCAAACAGAATAATAATTTATATTGGATTTTCAGCCTGTCTGCCAGACCAAAACCAACTTGTCATTCTGACACCCCTAACAGAGAGCAGCCCCAAGGAGGAGAGATGCTCTGTGTCCTGCCCTGGGGATACCCCAGATCCCACCTGTGATGCACACTCATAGCCCCATGGCTGTGACCGTGCAAAGCCACTGCTGTGACCTGGAGCTGGTTCATGCCCTCGCTGGCATGGGCTGCTATGGTTGTTCCCAGGTGCCAGGATGAGGCTTGGCCTTAGCCACGGCCTGATTGCTTGGCTGGGATCTCATCAGAGCTTCCTGTGCACATTTTGATTTAAAATGCAGGAAAAGAGAATGAAAAATTAGTCCATTCTGAGCACGTCTAAAAAGGAATGACTTCAAAAGTTAACAATTCAAGGCAAGTCTCCCTTTTTAAAAGTTGCTTCTAAATTAGCCATTTTGGCTCAGTCTCCATCTCTCATCCTCTGAATATCTCGTCCCCCCCATTTCATGGAGGGAAGAAAAACAGCCATTCCCCACTCTTAAATAGCATCTTTCATCAGCTGGCTAAGCTGCAAAATGGATTAACTTTGCCTTACAGATCTGTACACAGCAATTTTGGGGTTGCTCAGGAGTTGCATAGCCTTTCCAAGCCAAACATTGTCTGTGAAGCCCCTTCTGGGGATACCAGGAGATGCAAACGAGCCTCTGGGGCAGCAGCATGCTGGGGGGCAGGGAGTGGAGAACACCAGGAGGTGGGACATCTGCTCCCACCTACAGAGCCAGCACTGAGTGTGGGCAGGGCAATTTTCCTGTCATCAGGAATGAGGAGGGAAGGAGTCAGCCCAAAGCCTGGTGGGGACCCTGGTGCTGGGAGCCTGGACCTAGGGTGGAGGAGATGGGCAGAGTCCTTCGGTGAGCATCTCCTCCACCCCTAGGTACCTGCAGCTGTGGGGACAAGGGTGTTGGAGGGGCTGGTGGCAGGTCCTGGCCATCTGGCCCGTGGGACAGCAGTGATACTCTCACAGGGTGTTGTTTCAGCCCTAGCAATGGGTAAGGGCAGGGCAAGGGCTGCTGTGTCTGAGCACTTCATCCTGTTTTCTCCCTTGTCCAAGCACCAGTTTTTAAGCTTGCCAGCCTCCCCTTCTGCAGGGGGCCTCACCCAGCCACGTCCTCCTGGCAGGAGCTAAATTGCTCTTTTTATGGCAGGAATTAACTCTCATCACCTGCTCTGGCTGTACTGTCCCACACACAGCGTGTCTGGAATGGGAGCGCTGGGAATGTGCTGGCCAGGAGAAAGCCTTGGAGAGACTTGGGAGGCAGCCTGTGCCCTCCAGGGCCAGCCAGAGAGTCCATGTGTGAGCAGCAGAAATATCCTCAGCCCTGGGGCCTGGATGCCAGTGCAGATATCAGCCAGAGATTTCGTGGCCAAAGCACATTCATCATGCACCCTCTCCCCACCTCCCCTCCTCCCTCCCTCTACAGAGAGACCCATATAGCAAGAGCCTCCTTTTGAGGTTGGAAGTCAGGTTTAGAATTTTAATGATATCCTGTATCCCACAGCCTTTCATTTGGGGAGAAACCGCTGTAAATGACCCATTTTTCTTCATATAATGATAATCATTACCAAGAGGAAAATGAGCACTGAAGCCAGGCACAAATGCAGTCACACAGTAGATGGGGTGGCTGATTCTGACTGGCAAAATGCTATGTGGAGAAATACACCTTTTACACTTAGAAGGAACATAAAGATGCCTTTAAACATGCATGTAAATTTGTAAAAAAGTAAGGCATCATGGCTTGAAACGGGAAGCTAGAGGGAGCAGCTGTAAATATTTTATCTCTCCGGCAATAAGCTCCAGCACAGCAAATTGTCACATCCTGCCAGGGGAGAGGACCTGCCCATCCTGTTGGGTGGGGAAGCCATCTCCCAGTTTCCATGCTGCCTCCATGCTGAGCTCCCTCCCTGCCTGGGACCTGGCAATGAGAAATCTGGGAGCTTCCCACACCACGGGCATGGCCCCTGCTCCTGGTTGTTTCTGAAGGAGGGAAAGGATTTCATTAGCAAGGAAAGCCTGAAAACCCAACAGTTTGTGCAAAGAAATGGCTTAGCCCCAAGAAGCAGCACATGCCTCTGGACCTTGGGGTCCTCTGGCCAACAGCTCAGACCCCTGCAGGATCTTCAGGTCGTCAGTTGGTGGTGGTCTGAGCTGCTCTGGTGGAATTGTCCCCACCTGGCCAGGCACGGATGCAAAGGAGAGGGAATACTACACACACAAATTACTACTTCAAATTGCCCAGGTCATGCTCATCTCAGCCATGCCAACCCCTTCCTGCTGCATGCTGGCTGGCACATGTGCAAGGGGCTGTGGCAGTTTCCAACACTCCTGTCTGGCTCCCAGGTATGAACAGGAGGTGCTGTGGTGACTTTTCTTTGCGATGACACTCAAGGCACCTCATGTAGCTCCCAGACTTCAGCCTAGAAGTCACCAGCTGCCTCTGACCACGGTGTTCAAGCACCTAAAAGTTCAACTAGGTGTGACCCAAGGAAAACCTATAAACATACAATTGATTGGGAGAGTGAGTCTTGACCCCAGGTAACTGCTCTCTTCTGGAGTAGCCTGCCGCAGCCCCTTGGCCTGACTCATGCCAAGGAGGGAGCTGGTTAAGTTTGTGAGTGATATAAGGAGCCTGGTCTCTGGGTGTTGGAATTGAATTAGAAATCAACAAGACAGATTTTATTAGATTTATTAGATGGCTGGTAGAGAGAAGGCTAGAAACCAGAGGAAGTGTCTCCCTAGCGACCTCAGGGCTGGCGTTATTTTTATTGCACTGTATCAGATGGGTGCAGTGTCATCTCCCAGGTGATGCCAGAGCAGCAGATTGCCAGCATTTTCCCCATCCCAGAGGCTGAGGCATGGGCAGGATGAGGAGGGTGACCTCGAGCTTAGTGCCAGAGAGCCTGTTCCAGAAGGAACTGACAGTGGCATGGACTTCATGATGGAGAACAAGTGTAGAGCAGAAGCCACTGAGGCCCATCTCCAGCCTGTGGCACCCCAGCCCATACCATGACTCGACTGTGATTTCAAACAGGTCAATAACTGTTTGAACCACCAGGAGTTCTCATGCTAAGGGCTCACGACAATCAGCATCAAGCTACTCTCATCAATAATTAATATTGGACCAGCGTTGCCAAAATAAATTCAGCAGTTGTATGGCAAGGGAAAAGGTCCCTTGATTTTTACAAGCTACCTAGCACTGCTGTCTTGTGTGTTGTCCCTGCATTACAAAGGTTTGAGGTGAGCTTTGCACTCAGAAAAACAGCGTGATGTTCTTGGTGTAGGTTTTACTGGGATACACCCTGCTGCTGCTCAAGAGTCACTGCCCGGGGGAGCAGAAGTAGCTGAGATGCCTTCTCATGTCCTGGGGAACTGCTCAGCTGTCAGCACAACAGGCTGAGCAGCAGCATACCTGCTCCCAGGGCAGATGGCTGCCTTAAACCTGGGGAAGCACCAGAATGCCAGGTGTCACCAGAGCAGGAGACCTGTTGTCACAGGAGAGGCTCTGCCTCAGGAAGGCCTCTGAGGGGCAGACCAGGAAACAAACCCTGTGGGAACCAGGCAGGCATCAGCAGCAGAGCCACCTCAGCGTGGCCTGGGAGAACAGAGAGCAGCAAAATCACCCCAGGGGTTATCTGGATGCCCCATATCTGCTGTTCATGCAGAGGCTGAGCCCTGGCAGTGCTGGTGGGGCTGCATCCCTCCCAGTGACATGGCCGACAGCCCAGGTGTGTGGCTGGTCACAGGGTGGCCATGCCAGGCTCAGTGGGAGCCAGTAGACACAATCTCCTTTTATCACAGCCACTGGGCTCTGCTTCTCCATTCCACCAGAACAGCCAACAGCTGCCTCCTGTTAATTAAGACCAGAGCAATCACTCTTAATCAAAGGCCAGACTGATGGCAGCAGTAGCAGCCTGCCAAGCTCATCCCACTTCCACTAACCCTGTGCTCAGGGCAGAGGGAATAACAGGGGCACAGTTGTTTCTGTGCAATTGTGGTGCAGCGTGCCACCACAGCCTGGCAGCAGGGACAAGCTGGAGGCCAGTCCTAGGGAGGGCAGAGATGCCACTTGCTTTGTGCAGGAGCTGATTGGCCTCCAGAGGCACCTCCCCAGCTCTGTGATGCTGAAACTACCTCCTCGAGCACCCAGGCCCTCTGCTTGCTTGGGGACTCAAGAGGAACAAGAGTTCTTGTGAGCACAAGACGAACACAGCCATTCTTGCTGTCCTGCCACCCTAACACAGGTGCTGGAGCAGCACCTCCCAAAAGCTTTCTGCTTTGAGTGCAGAAAGTCCTCAATACCTTCACCATCAAGTAGAGCAGAGATCTCCAGGATTGTAGCTTGGGAGCCAGACCCCTTTGTCCTCCCAGCTCTTCCCTTTGCAGCTTGCCCTGCTTTACTCGCATCAGGCACTTTCACCCACAGCTTTTCCTCACATTGTATGGGTCAGGGAGGAGAGAAGAGGAGAAGTCTCTCTCCTGCTGCCTTAAGGCTGACAGCCAGCCTGGCCCAGGTTGGAGGAACCAGCAGGTTCCTCTCTGCCCAGGTCTCTACAAGAACCTGCAAGCCAGCCCTCATCCTTCCAGCCAGTACTGCAGAGTCATCCCTGTCTGAGCACCCTCTCACACAGGCAAGAGGTGCCAGCAGACGTCACATGCATCTTCCCTGGTAGATCTCCAGAGTTCTGCCCCAGAGCTTCCAGCATCTCCTTCCCCACAAGCATGTTTTTAGCACCAGGAAACTCCCAGTGCTCTCCTATTTATAGCTTCATACTCCAGTTTTCATTTTATTTTTATTAGCTGATTCCCTCTCCCACCTGGCTTTCAGGCACCTGGTGGATTGGATGAGGATCCTGAGAGCAGCAGTAAGGAAAGTTTGTACCTCTCTGTCAGCACCCAGGAGAGTGAGGACAAGGATGAACAAGAGCAGGAAGCTTTCCATCCTCCATCTGTAGGGATTTCCAGCAGGCAGTAGGGGAAAGCATCTGTGTGAGGACTCTGCTCTTTCCCCCAGCACTGACAGTGTGAGGTTATTTGAGGACATGGTTGTGATTCACACACAAAAGTACATCCTTAGGCTAACTGAAATCAGATCCAAGCTTTGTGCTCCTGGCCTGGCTCGCTCCTGGTGTTTGCATTCATGCCTATTGATGGCACAGGAAAAATCCAAGCTGTGGTCTTTGTGTGCAGGTGAAACTTGTTGACCACTGGAGAGAGGCCTTTCTATCCAGGAGGGCACCAGCAGAGGTCAGAGCTGGTGGTGTCCTGCTGGATTTTAGTGGGGTTCAACTGCAAGTTGCAGGTGTACTCTCAGCCCTGCTGTGCCTGGGGCAGGAAATGCTTTTGTTCCCAGTCCAAGGATGGCACAGCACCTTAAGATGAGAGCCTAACAGTTTCCTAGGAAGGGGACAGGACCAGTGAGGGTGTTGGTTACACCGACAGACAGCACCCTGTGGGGTCAGCTTGGAGCATGCTGGAGGAAACATGTAAAATCCAACAGCATCTCCAAAAAAGTGGGGGGAAAGCCTGGAAAACAAAAAAACCCAAACAAAAAACCCAGACCAAGAAACAAAAGAGAGTATTGTTGGGTCAAATTCCCTAAGCAGGCGCAAGTCCTGCACCTGCAGGAGCCCCGGGACTGGGAGGGCAGCAGTCTGGGGAAAATGCTGATGATTTGGCAGAGGAGCAGCAAGCCCAGGAGAACTCTTGAGGTAGCAGAGAGGGAAATGTCCCAGGACCAGTGGGGAAAGCTCTGCTGAAGAGTGATAAAGAGTGCCAGGGGCCTGCAGCAGGGAGAGGAGGGTGGGGGCAGCTCTTTGAGCAGAACCTGCACTCCACTGAACTCCACGTGCTGCATCTCTGACTGTGGCAAACATACATTCAGACAGATGTTTGCCAAATGTGCCCTTTTTGGCAACAAACCAATGAACCGTGGGGGATTCTGATGCTTTTCTATCTGGGGCTTGGTCCAGATTAGATCAAAATCTTGAAAATGCATTCAACTTGGAAACACCAAGAAATTCCTCTGCAGAAATGTTTTGCTGGGAAAATGCTAAGTTGTTTTGGTAGAGTCAAAATGTAGTATTATATTTTCATGTTTTATGTACAAGTCAAAATTAATCATTTACCTTCTTTAACTATTTTTAAACACTTGAAACATCTGAAAAGGTTTTTGTTTTTTTTTTTTTTTACATGTCTGTCAAATATCTTCAAACTCAGCATGTTTGTGAATGGGGAGATGTTCCCAGCAGCTGCAGCTGCCTGTGTCAGCAGGAGAGCCCTGACCAGAATGGCTGTGGGGGACAGAACTGGGAACAAAAAGGCCATCCATCCATCCATGCAGCCAGCCTGTGCAGGGCTCTGCTTTGGGCAAGCAGCATTTCCCACCTCATCACCAAAGTGACGCCATCGAGAAGGTGGTTTTGGTTTTTTTCCTATTCAGGCAACAGTTCTGATACCTTCCGCTTGTGTTTGTTTTTGGGAAAGGGGGCTGAAATGAACTACAGAGGGGACTGAGTGGGTTTGCAGCAGGACAGCACAGTTGATGCACTCACTGGTATAAGAAGGAGATGGTTTAGTCTGACATTGCATTATTTTGAGCAGGTTCTAGGAACAGTTTGCAACTCTTTCCCCATCTCTTGATGTGCCTACACAGTAAATCATCTGTAATCATTAGCAAGTGGGCTGCTTCCTCCTCCAGACACAATTTGTGAGCAGGGTCCGGAAAAATCTTCCTCAAGCTAATTTCATTCACAGGATGCACTTGAGAGCCCAGTGCTGCCTTGGAGGGGGCAGGGCACAGCCGCTGCCCAGAGTGATCTTCCCTGTTCCTCAGGGGTAGGAGCATCCTCCCTCCCTCCCTCCCTCCCTCCCTCTGATGGTCACCAGAGACTGCCCGAGGTGGGGAAGGTGAAACCTCAGACTCCAGGTCAGGGAGGCTGGACCAGCGGCAGGAACATGCCAAGGCTCGAGGACAAGCCGATTTAGAGTTTCTTCTTAGTCAAAGCAGAGTTTGTCCTGCCTGTAAGCCCCCTCCTTATGTGGTGCAGAGTCACAGGTAATTCAGGGGGTCACAAATCCTGTAAGCAATGAACAGCAGCTCCCTGTCCCCAGCCTCTGCTGAGAGCAAGGCACTTGGCTGCAGTTCAGTGGCTCCCTGGAGCACAGCCGGCTGCCAGGGCATGATGCCATCGCCTTGGTGGCTCTGCCACAGCTGCCCTCAAGTCCCAAGCAGAGGTAGTTGTGCCCATGGCCCATGGCCCCCTCCCGTCCCACTCTGCCAGGTGGGAAAAGGCCTTGGTGGAGCGGCAGCTCTCGAGGGGGCTGAAGAGAGGGGGAGCTTTGGATTTACACTCAGGAAAACTGGAATAAATCAAAGCAATTAAAGTGCAAATGAAGCTTTAAGCAATGTGGCATCCTAATTACCTGGGAAGTGCGCTGTGTATATTTCTGTCTCACTCCCTTTTTTTAAAATAGACAGTATTCAAATTACATAAATAAATTAATTTGCCAGGTAGAGCTGGGCTTTGGGAGGTGCCTGCTGGTGTTAATGACGCTGTTTTGCCAGCGGCTCCAGGAGCCCTCCAGGCTGTCTGCAGCTGCTGGCTCTCTGGACAGGGGAGATGGGGTTTTGTGCGGGGATCCCGGCAGCTCCTGCATCCCAGGTGATGCTGGCTGCTGTGCCAGGAGGGGCTGGGCAGAGGCAGGAGAGGGTGCAGGAGGACGCAAGGATGGGCGGCCAGAAAGGGCAGAGCTAGTGGTAATTAATCACCACCATGAGCCACCGGCACCACAGGGAAATGTGCACTTCGATTTTCTTCCGAGCTGCCTGGCCTGGTGGTGGAGCAAGGCTGTGACCGCACGTCCTTGGGTAACCATTCGTGCTTCATAGCATCTGGAAGAGCTAGGAAAAAGGGTTGCAAGACCAAGAAATAACTTCTGAGATAGAGGAACAGAGCAAGGGCTGGCTGCACCAATGCTGCTCCTTTCCCTCGGTGCCAGAGGAAGCAGGGCAGTGGTGAGAGTGCAAACCCTGCCCTTCAGCCGGGTTTGGACTCATATGCAGGAGCCTTGAGTCTCTCCAGGAAATCAGCAGCCCCCTCCATTCCCATCCTGCTGGGAAAGGGCAGGCTGGGCTGGGGAATGGGCAGTCTCGAAGCACACCCTAGAGATGGAGAGGGGACATGCTGCTGCTCCCCATTCCCTGATGCTGGCCCTTCACTGGTGGGGCTGGATGCTGGCCTTGGGCTGTGCCTTGTCAGCTGATGACACTGCCGTGGGTGTCACTGAGGGCATTTGCTCACTCCAGTGCAATGGAGCTGTTCGAGTAGGGTAGAAGTAGAGGAGAAGAAACAAATAGGGATTGAATTTTGTCATCCTAAGGAGGCCCATGGTTGCCAAGACTGAAGCATCGCTTCAGTACTTGCTTGTGGGAGTCCTGGCACCAAGAGGTATGCAAAAGCTGCTAGATCCCTTCCCATAGGAAGCTGCAAGCCTGGCTCACTGGCATCCATAGCGCTCCAAGCTCATTATGTTCAGGTGGGCTGCCTTTTATTTACGAGAATTCCTGCAGGAAGAAAGTTCTTTGAATACTTGTCTAAACAAATATTTGCCTCAGATGTGCTCTTGTGGCTGTCTGACGTGGTTATTGTCTTTGTTTACTCAGCACAGTTCCCAGGCAGTTTCTGAATATCCTGCCCGATGTGGTCATTTAAAAGTAACAAAGTAATGGCTGTTTAAAACCTACTTGCTTTTTTCTAATAGTCCTCCAAGAAGAGTTTTATGTGCCCCCTCCCCGACAGGCTGGTCAAGGATCTCTCAAATTGCCAAGCTCTGCTCCATGGATCTGCAAAGGACTCTGTATTTTGATACAGCACCAGGTCTCTGAGGGGTGGGGGAAACACCAGCTCTTGGAAAATCAGGAGGAGAGCTTGCACTGCAGCAAGTGCTTGGAAAGAGGTGCTCATCCTGGGCAGTGCATGATTTGACTGGGGAGGAAGCAGTGCTCGAGCCCTGTGACTCAGTCTTGTCCTCCCCTCTGAAAGGTCACCACCACAAATGTTTGTCCAACCCAGCCCAGGCTGCTGTGAGCCCTTCAGGAGCAGACACTGGGGAAGGATCTGCCGTTTGAGTGGGGTTTTTTTTGCTGAAACCATCTGCTCAGCACCGGTGGTTAAAGACCTGCTGGCCACCGTTGTGAGCACTGTCAATTAACACCTTTCTGTGCCCTGGGTGTTCACCAGGAAGCAGGAAGGGGTTTTCTGTCTGGTTTAATATGGGCATGAGGACAGAGCTGTGCCTTCCGCCAGCTCCCCAGATCACACCAGTAACTCCAGAGCAGAGAGGCAGGATTTACAGGCAAGCTGCTTCCTAACCTTACCGTGCTGTGAGGCAACCTGCTGCCCTTTTGAAGACATAAGTACTTACAGGGTGAACTAAAAAAAAGCCAACGGTTCCCTCCTGAAAGACCTAATTTACCTGGAATTATCTATCCTTGGCTATAAATCCTCTGTAAAACTTGGCACAACTTTTAAGGCAGTTGCAGCAATGACTGTATATTTTTATCCGAAACCTTGAGAAAGAACAAATTGAAGCCCCAAACGGCAGCTCTGAATTGTTGCAGAGAGCCATGCTGGTGAGAATGGGGCTGCAGGGACTGCCTTGCCTGGGAAGCACCATGCAGCAGTTCTCATGAATTCCCACCACATCTTTTTGGTTTCTTTCTGAGCAATCCTGCTTGAGAAATTATTTTAACATGCCAGTTTTCCTTGCTGGCAGCAGACTCAGAGGAGCATCCCAAGGGTCCTGGCTGGAGCAGCAGCTTTAAGTCCCTTGCTAATGTTTGCTGAGCACCACATCCTTTGGAAACCAGGGCAAAGGTACATGCATCTCTGCTGTCCACCTACTCAGGCACAAGGCAGGGTTGGCTATGACTCATCAGGCCTCCCACTTTCTCTTCTTTGTTCTTCTCGTCTCCCCGAAGCAGGAGAGAATCCAGCTTTTATTTAAATGGGGCCGTATAAACATAAGCAGCTGCAAAGTAGGCCAGGTTTTTAATGGCTTACACCTCCTTGGGCCTGGCTTCTTCCCTTCAGCCTCTATGGCTGCAATCATGGTCTAGCTCCATGAAAGCAGTTCAATGACATTTTTGCATGCACTGGGACCTACCTGTTCATTTCCTGAAGTGCATTCCCTGCGCAGAAAAGATTAACAAATTAATTGGGCGAGCACAGCATAGTGAGGAGGAGCTGTGTCCACGAGCAGCTGAACCCATCCAGAAAGCTGCTGGTACCTTGAGACACCCTGGGAACAGCTTTGCCCTGTCCCCCACGTGCCAGCCTTGACCTCACCTCTGCTCGAGGAGGGGCGTGCCCACACCCTGTGAGCTGCTCAGTAACTGGTAGAATCCCATGGCTGTAGTTAAGCAGAACTGTATAGGCTGGGCCCTCTGCAGTAACTTGTGGATCTATCTCACTGCTGGAGCTGAGACCCAGCTAGGCTGGGATACCTGGAGCTGGGAGTGCTGTGAACCTGTGTGTCCCCACTGGGGCTGTGGTTTTGTGTCTGTGCTGTTGAAACAGCAGAAGCACACGGGGTATGAGCTTGCTGAGGAGCTCTGGGCAGGCAGTGCCTGTGGAAGGGCAGCAGGCTGAATTACTCTGCAGAACATTCCATGCTGTGCTTGTGCTCAATGAAAAGCTGTCCTGCATCCTCATGCACAGGCCATGGTGGTGCTGCCCCAGTGGTGTTATGGCGCCTGGCGGGAGCCCAGCTCACGCTGCAGCATGCTGGGAGCTGAGGGGATTGTAATTGCCACCGTTCTGTGGTCAGCACACAGAGGGACCTTAACGCTTGTTCTCTGCTATCTTTTCCAGGAATGGAGGGATGCGTGTACAGCTGGGAGCAGCAGGACATCAGCACACCCTGTGGGGATAGGCGTGAAGGTGATTGCCCGTGAGGACACAGCAGGACCCCCAGACCCTGGAAGAACGTGGGATCTCACTGGGAACAGAGAGAGCTCCTCTTCTGTGCCATCAGCTGCTGTGTTTCCAGGGGTCTATAGCAGGATTTGGAGCATGGAGCCTGGAGGTGTGTTAGTGCCATAGGATTGCTGGAGAGCCTGGCAGTGATGGGTGACCCACCACAGAGGAGGGACATTCCTCCAGGAGGCCCTGTACACCTGTGAGCCCTGGCTGCTGGTGGCGGAGGGTGCCTGGGGCTGGGCTGCTCAGCCAGCCCTGGGCTTGGGGCAGAGCCACGGTGCCTGCAGGGCACGGCCGCTGAGGGGCGAAGGGCTGGCGTGGGGTCTGCAGGGGCAGCCCCAAGCCCCGGGACAGCAGGGCTGCCAGCCGAGCCCCTGCTCCTCCAGGCACCTCCTCCTGGGGTGGCAGTGGGGGACAGAGCGGCGCTCGGTCCCTGGGCTGGCCGCGGATGTGCCCCCGTGCAGCGCCGGCGGGACCGCTCCCCTAGTGCCGGCGCCGAGGGGCGCAGGGCCGCCCGCTTCACCATGGTGCTGCCGCCGCCTGACAAGCGCCACGTCTGCCTCACCACCATTGTCATCATGACCAGCATGGCCTTCATGGATGCCTACCTGGTGGAGCAGAACCAGGGGCCCCGCAAGATCGGCGTCTGCATCATTGTGCTGGTGGGGGATATCTGCTTCCTCATCGTGCTGCGCTACGTGGCTGTGTGGGTGGGTGCCGAGGTGAAGACGGCCAAGCGGGGCTACGCCATGATCCTGTGGTTCCTCTACATCTTCGTGCTGGAGATCAAGCTGTATTTCATCTTTCAGAATTACAAAGCAGACAAGAAGAACCTGGAGACAGTGGCCAGGAAAGCTCTGACCCTACTGCTCTCCATCTGTGTGCCGGGGCTCTACTTGGTGCTGGTGGCCTTGGACAGCATGGAGTACATAAGGACCTTTCGGAAGAAAGAGGACTTGCGGGGACGCCTCTTCTGGGTGGCCCTCGACCTGCTGGATATCTTGGACATCCAGGCCAACTTGTGGGAGCCACACAGGACCGGCCTGCCCATCTGGGCAGAGGGGCTTATGTTCTTCTACTGCTACATACTACTCCTGATCCTGCCTTGCGTGTCCCTCAGTGAGATCAGCATGCAAGGAGAGCACATTGCCCCGCAAAAAATGATGCTCTACCCCGTCCTCAGCCTGGTCACCATCAACATCGTCACCATCTTCATCCGGGCCATCAATATGATCTTGTTCCAGGACAGCAGGGTCTCTACCATCTTTATCGGCAAGAACATCATTGCGATTGCCACCAAGGCGTGCACCTTCCTGGAGTACAAGCGGCAGGTAAAGGAGTTCCCGCAGAATGCCATCGCCCTGGAGCTCCAGCAGAACTCCCTTTCACACAACCAGACCATCCACAGTGCACAGGGCATCCCCCACGAGCCATCGCCCACCAGCGAGATCCTGGACACATGAGGGGTCCCCCAGCCCAGCGTTGGTTCAGACGGCCCTGTGCCAAGCAGAAGAGGGATGATGCTGCTTTCCTGCTGCCCAACGCAAGCATGACAGACAAACCCTGGCAGCGAGGGCTCTTCTAGGCACAGAAACACCATCCGCGTTCTAATTGAGCTATGGAGTGTCCTCTAGACGTCTTCATCTCAGGTATAATCCTAGGAGTCCTCCAGACAAACCAAATGGACTTGCAAAGGACCTGAACCAGCTGACCCTCTCTCCCCCTCCTGCCACCATCTACCTTCCCGAGCAAAGACCGCTGAGGTTGCAATGTCCCTTTTTACTCCCTGAGCACCTCACCTTTACTCCAAGCCTAGACTGAAGATTTTGTTACTGGAGACCTTTTTACAGAGCGGGGACAAGGGCATAGGGGTGCGGGTTGTGGGGGGGAGGGGTGGGACGTTTGAAGCAGTAAACTTTGTGATCGTAGATGTCTCATATCTCCAATGGTTGTGTTTACAGTTTCCTATTTATATCAGCTCCAGGGGCTCTCAGGCTGCCCCGTGGGTCATTGTCCTCGTGAAGGGCAAGAGCAGAGGGCCCTGCAGTGGGGAGCAGGGCTGGGGCCCTGGCCTGGGCCGAGGGGGGCTGAGCCTCCACCAGTGCCCTGCACCGACTCTGCCGGCAGTAATATCTGACAAGCTAAAGCTAATCTAATGCTGGTGGTTCATGTATTTCATTCACTCCAAACGACTTGGCACAATATTTCTATTTCAGAAGGGTCCCTCTCTCTGTCTCTCTCCCTGCCATCGAGAGCCTCCCTGCCTGCAGCAGCCTGAGCAGCTTCCCCAGCCCCCTGGCACTGCTGCCTGCAGGCACGGGCACCCAGGAGGGATTAGGAACAAAGATGGTGATGATACATTTCACTCTGACATCAAGGGTTTATAAAGAGAGCTGCTTTCCACAGCTACTATATTTTTAAAATAAATATTAAAAAAAATAAGAAGGAAAAAAAACAAAAAAAAAACCGAACAAAAAAACCCCAACCCCAGAAAAGAGCCAGGAAGAATGTTGCTGCCCCAGGCAGGTGGCTGGGAGGGGGCTGGGCTGAACTGGGAAGGATGTGCTGCCTCAGGCAGGTGGCTGGGAGGGGGCTGGGCTGAACTGGGAAGGATGTGCTGCCCCAGGCAGGTGGCTGTGCTTGGGGATGAGCTGGGCTGGGGTTTCCTCTGCCGGCGTGGATGGTGGTGAGGGGCTCAGCCACGGGCAGCACGCTGGGAGGCGAGGGCCAGCCAGACAATAAAAGCCCCATGAGAGCAATGGCTTCTGGTGGTCTCTTTTCTGCCAGTGTGGGGAGGGTGGGGCCCAGCTCTCATAGAGCCCAAATCATTTGTCTCCTCTTCTGTTCACCTCCCCTAGACTCTCAAGTGCCATCCCAAGGTTCTGTGCCCTACATTCACTAAGCAGTGGGCCCAGAAAGGAAAGAAATCATTTTTCCAGCTGCAGTGCTGCCTCAGGGCTGGGTGCATCTCAGCTGCCTAACCCTGGAGGGAGGCACGAGACAGGCAGAAAACCTGCATTTCAAACATGCTGAAATGGGATATTTTTGCTTTTTCTGAATAAAATGTTGCATTTTGAGGAGATGGAATAAAATGCCTGATGCTGTTTACATTTCTCCTCCACATTTTCCCCTGGCTCTGCTTACCGAATTTGACCTAAATCCACAAATCATTTCAGTTTCCATCTTCTCAGCCCATCACAATCTGTCCAAAACATTTCAACCATCCCTGATCCAGACTTCCAATTTTAGGACCAGGCAATCGCAGTCTTGCTTGGCGACCCTGTCACCCAGGGATAACTCTAATGTTAATTAAATCCACTGAGAAATAAAACAGTATCTTTGCCAACAAAAGGGAGTTTGCAACAGATTTGGCCAATTGGAAAAGTTTCTTCCCCCTTTCCCTCAGGAAACATGAGAGGAAGTGGGCAGGTGATTGAAAAGGTATTAGCAGAAATTAATTAAATTGATAAATTATTCTGGAATACCTATGGAATTAGATATTACGTCTCTGTTGGTGCCGTTAAAATACATGCAGTTCGCATCAGTGCAATTAACACCCAAGTATCCAATAACATTCTGCTGCTCTTTTAGGTAATTAATTTATGAGCCTTTGTTTTTCAGTTGTTCCTCAGAACTGAGCTGAGGAAAACCTTCAGGGAAACCTCTGGCATGGTGCTGTGAACCCTGGAACCCTGGGGGCTGGGATGTGCCAGCTGAGGCAGTGCCTGCCATCCAACTGAGCTCTGAGGCAGAGATCTTTGATCTTGGGGATAAAATCAGCGATCTGGTGGGTTACTCTGACAGGCTGGGTGTATTTTTGTTCTGTTTCACCCCTATAGCTAGCTCGGTATCATTGCCTTATACTGGAATATGTTAATATTCCCTTGAGCCTGATCTGTTGCTAAGGTTGCTTGGGGGTGTCTGGCTGTGCTCCCTGAAGTCAAGCCTGCATGGGAAGGGAATATTGCTTTATCCTCCTGGTCCCATAACTTCCAAGAAGGTTTAGGAGTCCCCATGAGTTTTTCTTGAGCTTGCAAGACTCTGCTTTCTACTGCTGAGGTGACGTTTTTGTCTTTATGGAGTGGGGTGTCCCTGTGGAAGGGCTGCAGTAGGAGCTGGAGCAAGAGCAGAGGCCCTGGAGGAGATGTTCACCTGGGATGCAGTGCACCACATCATTCCCAAAAAGCCACAGATGCGTCACTCTGGTGAAGGAAGGGAGAAGAGCCTTTTCTCATCTTCTGTTCATGATCCCCTGGGCTCGTTCTGCCTCAGCAACACAGCCCTTTCTCTTCAAAGCCACCTTGGAGGCAAGAATGATGAGCTGGCCCCTCCTCAGCAGCTGCCGGAGGGAGGCTGGGGAGCATGGAGAGGTGAGCTAGTAGGGAAAGGAGGATGTCTGCAAGCAGAGGGGACAGCCAGAGCAGTCGACAAAGCCCTTGGGGTATGGAGACAGCCCAGCAAGGGCAGCACTGCAGCTGTTCCTGCCCGCTGCCTGATGAGAGTGATGCCTCTTCCCCAAAATCCAGGCCTGCCAGCACAGAGAGGACCCCCGGAAACCATGGGACCAGCAGGACGGATGGCACAGTGGCTGGGCAGGGTGACTGGCTCCCAGCCTGGCTGGTTGTTAGGGGAAGGTGATATTTTGCTCTGGGCAATGAGAACTAAAGGAAACAATTAAAACTAAATAGGCTGGAACGGAGCAATTTTTCAGCTTTCCACTGAGAAGAAAAACAGCTCCTTTGTGAACAGTGAAATCCTCCTGGCAAGCTGTAGAATCCCACCTGATGAAGCAAAATCTGCACAATTAAAATGCAGAAGGGATGCAAATTCCCTGTGCTCCAGTGGAAAATCTGCAGGGGTGGTGTCCCTTGCTGCCATCAGAACCAGGCCACGAGCACAAGACAGCCCATGCCCTTGGCAGGGAAGGCTGGTGGTGCTTTGGGGACCCTACTGGTGCTGTCCTACCTATTACCAACCCACTGGTCAGTGCTGAGGCAACGCCTCCCTCCAAGTGACAAGCCCTGGAGGAGCCAGGTTCCCCCTGAAGCTTGCAGGGTACCTCAGAGTCATGGCAGAGTCTGGAGACGCAAAACCTGAGCCCCTCCGAGCCTTTCTGTCAGGCTGGTCCCAAGGGTCAGCAAACTGCCCCGGTCCTGCAGAGGCACAAAGGATCTGATGTCACCTGCTGACCAGTGGCAAAGGGCTGGGCCATATCCACTTACGTCCCAGGCACTGTGGGACTGCAAAACAGGAGCTCCCAAATGGAGCAAAGCAAGCCATGCAGGCTGTTGGAATGCATCAAGCCCAGACAAATCCATCTAAGTCCTGTCCCCGCGTCCAAAATTTGGGTGAAGTGGCAGCAATGGGCTTGAAGTGCTGCATGCCTAACACCATCTGTGAAAAGAGCCTGGACCCAGTTCCTATGCCCCAACAGCCTCATGGTACCTGCTGTTCCTCCTCACTGCCGTGTGCTGAACCACAGGTTTGTACCCTCTGAGCGCTCACATCCAGCCCAGGCCAGCCCCAGCCTCTGGCTGCTGCATTCAGCTGTGTGCTGGGAGGGTGCTGAGTGGGACTTGAGCTGAAGCTTTTCTTTCCCAGGGTGCTGGCAGCTCTCACATGTCCTGCTTGTCCTCACCTCCTTTTGGCAGGTGAAAATCTCTGATGCTGCAGTCTCTGTGCAGGACTGGAGGAGGGTTCAGTCACTGAGCTGAAAGTACCCCATGGTTCTGCTGCCAGATTCTCCATGTGAGCATAGCTCTGGTGACTTTTCAGGGCCCAAAAAGGCTTGGGAGGATTTGGGAGAAGAAATACACCCACCAGGGCCATGCAGCACAAGGATGGACTCTCTGCAGTGCCACCCAGTGCAGTTCCATGCGCTGTCACCTGGAACCATACATAAATAAGGTTTTTTTTTTTTCCTTTGGATCAGTCTGGGTTGATTTGATGAGCAAAGACCGACTGAACTTTCATGCCAATAACTGTTTTCCTCCCACCTGCCCCAGATTTGCTTCACTTTTTTAGCTCAGACCAATGCTGCAACAGAAAACACAGGGCAGGTGTCCATACCACCTTGACAGCAATTCCTATCCTCCTAAATTCCTCCTGTGCAGGAACTGTAGCAAAAGTTTGAGTTTCACACCGATTTAATCCTAACTGAATGCCCTGAATTCTTCAGTTGTATCTGGTTTGGGGGTCTGGCATCCTTGAAGAACAATATCCATTTAAATTGCTGATTTGGGCTTGCTCATTTAATTTCATCTTAATAAAGATTTTATGCTGTTTTGACATATTCAGTGTCTCGAGTGTATTGACACAGCAGCCTGAAGAAGCATTATGATCATAATGGCTCAAAAAGCATTGAAAAGACCCTGGCAAGGTTTAATGATTGCCCTCTTTTACAGCTGCTTGAAGACAAAGATCAGTTATAGGGGAGAGCCAATACTGTGTTTTGTTTTTATGTGAGCTTCCCCCTGTTACAACAAAAGGCATTTGCAAACAAATGTCTGCAAGCTGTTCATCAGGACATGAAGGAGCAGCAGTCATGTTGCTGAGATGTTGTCAGGAGGGAGATTTTAAAGGAAAAATCCCGCAGATGTCAGAAAAGTCACCTCCAAGGAAGGGATGTCAAAGTGTAAATAAGTAAAAAAAAGTGTAAATGACGATGCCCAGGTCCTTCCCACTGGTGTACCTCAGAGGAAAAGCCCTCATGCCTCACTGGGGACGTGTTGAAGGAAAAGGTAAATCATCTGCCAAAATCTGTCCTTAGGGTTTCCCCATGGACTCCCCCCAGCTAATGTACCCCAATGTCTGTGTGAAGACACAAATGCATTGTGGGCATGTTGTGCTAAGTGCAACAGAGATAAAAATTAGTAGAATGATCCATTGGCAAGGTAGGAATGTGCTTGAGATGGGAGAGCAGAATAATTATCTTATCACGGCCAACATTTGCATACTGAGATGCACCCAAGAGGCCCTTGCACGGCCCTCTGCCCAATTGCTGACGGTAGGATCTTTTTAAAGACAGTTTACTAATTGCAACCCATTTCCTCCAACCCAGGCAGGGGCACCTTCTGTTCCAAGGAGCCACACACCAAGGAGGAAAACCCACTGCACCAACCAGCAACAGCTCTGCCTGTATGGCCAGGAGATGTGCTGCTGGGTGATGCCAGGCTGGCTCTGGCTTCTGACCATCTGTGAGAGTCGGTCTTTTTGTGCTTTGAGATTCCTAAAGAACCTATCAGGACCCCGCAAATAGTGCGGACCCTGACACCATCCCAGCATGCAAAACATGAGCCAGCACTTGGCTTCTGGGTAGGGCACAGGGAAGGAGCAAGAAGCTTCCTGGCATCCCAAGAAGCAAGTGAACACAGCACATCCAACCGTGACCGGCGCAGACTGCGGTCCAAGGAAGGACCTTCCTTCTCCACCCTTGGAAATAGTGCTATGACACCAAATCAATTTCATGCCATAAAGCCAGAAGACGAGGTCTTCAGGGTTCTGCAGCCACAAATAGATTTTCTAGTGTCTTTCTGTGGCTGCAGGTGAGTGAACCCCTTGCCTTGCTTGCCAAGGCTCCCCTGCTTCTTCAAATCTGCCATGAAATAGCAACTCATCACTTGTGGGGCTGAGGATGCTGAGAACCAGAATGCAGCACCTTGAGCATGCCAGGCACATCCTCTTGCATCCCAGGTGGGCCAGGCCAGCAGGCAGCTAAAAACCCAACATCCCAGCTCCCAGGGCTGCTCACATGAACCTGGGTCTGCCCAGCAGAATCAGTACCATGTTCATACAACAGTACCTCAAGCAGAAAAAGGCACTGTTTCCCTTTCCTGTGCTGGTGCCAGGGAGAACTTAGTATTCAAAAACTGTTTTCAGATGTTTCACTTCACAGCTGGTGAATGAACTCAGAGAACTCAATAAACCTCTTTGTGAGACATTATCTCTCATTAATCTCTCAAGTGAGGCTGGCACCTGGAATTGCATAAATCTTTACCTGCACATAGTAGGAAACAGGGGAATGAGCCATCATCAGAAAGCATGTTATAATGGGAGAGTCCCAAACAGCAAATAAAGAAGAAATCCTCGTAAAATTTTCCTCTTGATCTCCTGGCAAGAGGACATCAACTTTTGGAGGAGATGGATCCTTGGAAGAAGAGATTTTAGAAAGAGACAGGGCAGCACAAGGGCCTTCAGTAGTCTGCAGGTGTTCTAGGGGCAATGCCTTTCCATTGGACATGTCAGGAAATTCTGAAAACTTCAAATGGTGCTGCCAGCTCAGGAGCAAACTGCTTCACAAGAACTGCCAGCTTGCAGATCCCTGCCTGATCCCAACCAGCTGCTTTGGACATGATGTGGTTTCTGTCTTATCCTTCTCCGGGCAGTAAGCTGGACTGGCTGTGCTGGAGCACCATGAACCTCCATCACACTCCTACAAGTGAGACACAGCCACCAAAGCCACCTTCCTGAGGCAGGACAGCTCTGAAAAATGTTTGGAAAGGAGGGAGATGATTTAGCAAGTCTTGAACAGCTTGATGCAGAAATAGCATCCAAAGTGTTCTCCCTTGCTGGGGATTTTGAAATTTATTTGGGCATCCTTTGCTGTGGTGCAGCAGATGGTAGGGAGGCATGGTGGCCTGGAATATTAATGCTTCCTCCAGCATCCATGTCCTCAGAGCAACTGGCAGTTCCATGTTTTTGCTGAGGATCATGCAGCCTCATCTTCTGTCTCAGGGCTGGGCTCTTCCCACATCAGCTAGAAATTAAAATTTGTGGCTCTGTCCACAGTGGCCCCCTCAGGGGTGGGGCATTTTGCATCAGGAAAGCTTCAGAACAAAGGCTGGGGCTTGGAAGCAGGGATGTGGTTATGGCAGGATTACCCCCCACTTTGTCCAAATGGGAAAGTCAGGAAAAAATAAAAATGCAGTGAAGCAAATCCATTCTCTGACTGTAACCACCACCAACCACTGGAAAGGGTATTCAGCCTGGATTTTAAGAGTTGTCTTTTATTGATGCCTAATGTTCCATAACCAGTGTCCAACAAGGAGCAATTAAGCATTCCCTTAGATACAATATATGTCTTCAGGCGATAACCAGGCAAAGGATTTTCTACTACGATGTCAAGGTGTGACTTTGTGCCATGGGACTGAATGCGTGGTAAAAATCCCTCTGCTGCCATGCAATGGCTGCTTTCTCCTTGTTCCTGGGATGCTGCAGCAGCTCCCTGCATGCTGGAGCTGAGGAGCATTGCCTGACTCAATGTCCCAGCTCCCAGCTGGTTGGTGACCAGTGCTGAGCTCAGCCTGCCGTGGTGCTTCAGACACCTCCACCTGGCAGGCTGCGAGCCCTTCAGGAAGGACACAGTTATCCAGCTGCACAGTTTAATAACATGTGCCCCAGCAATCACACAGATCAGTTTAATGGCACCCACTCAGAGACCTGCTGGCTGAGCTGTAATATTTGATGAGGATGCTGAGTAGCACACCAGTCTTCCTCAGACCCAGGGAGGCCTGGAAAAGCCAGCAGGATATGGACCAGCATTTCAGCCCTCTCCAGGGCTGTGCAGGGAGGAGCTGGCATGATGCTGCCATGAGTCTTAGCTCTCCCAAGCACGATGCTGTTGGCAGGTGTTTTCTGCTGGGAAGACAATGCCATCAGTCAGATGTCTCGTGCCATCCCTGCTTTGGGCTGCTGGGACTTCTGAGCATTGCTTCCCTGGCTGGCTCTGGCTGGCACACTCATCTCTCTCGTACCTCACACCTCTGTCAGGCACTTCCCAGGGGCTGTGCCTGATGGAGCTCTTCCTTACAAGTAGAAAATTACATCTTACGCTATTAAGTGCCAAGAATGTGAATGCTCTGGGGCTCAGGGTTTGAAAGGCAGCGTGTACTCATGGCTGCTGTGCCTGTGCCATCCTAACCCTCACTCCCTGATTCTTTTGTATTACCAAGGGGAGCACCAGGCCCGGGGCACATGGACTTGAAAGAGAAGGGATGTGCTTTAGTGGCTGGCTCTGCTCTTCTTCCGTGGGTTCACGTGGGATCCTACAAATGCTGCCAATGCCCACAGTTAGCTAAAATCTGGAGCTTTGTGGAGACAGCAGCAGCAGTGCTGGGAATGCCCTGGCTGCAGCAGGTCCCCTTGCTTCCAAACCCGACCTTTCCAAAGGAAATACCCTGGGGATTTCCTTCTGTCAGGATCAAGCTTATGATAAGTTTCTGCTTTTTTTTTTTTCCCTGACCTCCCACTGAACACCACCCTGTGGCCCTTATCACATTTCCAGTCTGTCCCTAGAAGAAATCCTTCTCCTGCATAAGCCTTGCCATGGTGACCCTTTAATCCCTCCATTCCTGGGCTGAGCAGCTTGCCATACCCATCTCCTGCAGCTTCAGCTTTTGCAAACACATGCCCAGGAGCACAACATCCCCAGGAGGGGTGGGAGGAACCCAGCACAGTTTTCAGGAGCATGGAAGCAAACTTGACATTTAATCTGCTGTAGCCCCAAGTAGGATTTAGCAAAGGATCTACCTGTAATTGTCAGTGCCTAAAGGACTATTAAATATGTCCTTTAACTGGTTTCTGAAGGACTTCTACTATTTGAATAAACATCTCAAGAAAGAAAAGCTCTCTGTGAAGCATTAGCTCTGAGATCCAAAAGCAGTCTCACTCACATAGAATATCAAGTTTGATTGACAAGGCCAATACCCATGAACCACGCTGATTGACACTAATTAGCCTGCCAGCCTTTAATTGCTTCTGATCGTGTTCTACATCACCCTGATTAAAAAATGGATGAGTGTCCGAGGGGAACCACTCCTTGGTTCTTTGCCAAGTCAAGGACATCCCAGGGGTCCATCACCTCTTCCCTGACGGCCTTTTGATGCCTACAAGCCAGAGCTGAAGAGCTTTGTGAAAGACACTGTTCCCATGGCAGCCAGCAGCAGCTCCCAGACCAATAAAAGCCAAGATATGATCACACTCTATTAGTTTGATAGTATCATTTATAGTCGACTTAGAACTGCATCCCACCTAATTAAAAGGGAGCTGCTTGTGAAAAGCGCAAGAGCAGAAAAAGGCAAAGAGGATCCTTGCCCTGAGCTCCATGCCTGTACAGATGTCTTGTCAGTGAATGGCTTTTTATTTCCTGTTCCACATTGGAGCTAATTTCATCCGTCACCAGAACCAATGTGACTCATGCCCCCAGCAAGCGACAGATGCAGTAAGGAAGCACCAAGAGCGAGGGGAAAGCACTGCTCTCCAGAGTCAGTGTCATCTGGAGCTCCTCTCTTCCTTAACTACACTCCTCTGTCTCCCGGGCTTTTCAGGGGCTCGTGTTTCTGCAAAGTCAGAGGAAAGTGAGGCAGCAAAACCACAGAATCCAGCCCAAATCCTCCTCCTCTTCCTCACTGTGAGAAGGCAAGTGGAAGGAAGCAAGGATAGGACAGGGCTGGCTCAACACTCTGCTTAAAAATGTTCAGCTGGAGGCATAGGAGAGGGCATGAATTTCTCACAGAGCTATGTCTTCTTGGCAAACTATCAGTCCCTTATGGAAAACAAAATGCTGCATTTTCTCTTACAGCCACGATGTCAGAATTCCCCAGAATGCTGCCAAATGAGGAGAGGAAAAGGAGAATTTGAGTGTGCAAAGAAGTAAGGGGTGACTGTCCTATTTTCCACCTGTGGGCTGCATTTTTGAGGCAGTTCTCAGCTGCTGGAGCAGTCTGGATGGTGTGTTTGCTCCCTGAACTATGATGAACAGAGCCCAGATCAGTGTGTAGGCTGGTAAATAACCACCCACCCCCCCACGCCGTGGTTGGTCTCCTCTGCTGGAGCTGACAAGGAGCTAAAACACATCTGGGAGCTACCTGGAGCTTGCCTTAGCTGGGAAGATGGATGAGGATCTCCTGAATTTCACAGAAGGGCTCTGCACATCTTTGCCAGTGTGGAGCAACCCAGCTGCCCTACTACAAAAACATGGTGGGCACGAGCATTGCTGCTTTCACAGGCAGCTGGTTGCCAGGGCTGGAGAGGGGCAGGAAAACATTTGGAGGATGTAGGTCATGCCGATGAGGGAAACACAGAGAAATGCCCCTGGCATTTCATGGCCCCATGGTGCCACTGCAGCTGCTGTGGCAATGGCCTTGCCTTCCCGGCCAGGGGAAGGAGGGACAGCAGGATCTGGAACCTGCTCGGGTTCCATCACCAGTCACTGGTGCTGGGGCACATTTGTAAGACTGAGGCCATCACAAACCCCTGAGCTATTTAGGTGCTCTTGGAAGATTAGCCCTCTGTCCCTGGGCAAAGGCACTGAAAGAACTTCCAGCCTGAAGGATCCACAGCTGCTGTGGCTGCGTTCTCTCTCATGTCCCAGAGCATTCCCGGGGGAATTCCTGATGCTGTGCAGCACCAGCAAGGAGCTCCTGCCCGTGCTCACTCCTGCCAGCCAAAGAAAACTCCTCTGGCCAGCAGTACTCACAGCACAAGCTGCTGTCCCAGCCTGCCCCTGAGGGTTTGCAAAGGATCTGGCAGTGCTAATCACAGCTATCTGGGAATTCCAAGGGAATACGAGCTACTGCTTTCTTTCAAGATGCTTTTGCTGGAGTGCTTTCCAAGGAGAAAGCTGGGTGGAAAGCCCAGGGCAGAGGGGCAACTTGCACAGGGCTCAGGGGCTCACTGGACAGGGGAAACAGCAAAACCCCTCATTCGGTGCTCCCCCTGTGCAGGGACTTGTGCAGGCTGCAGTCCCTGCAGCCTGGGCACAAGCTCTTCCCTGTTCACCCCAGGCTGCCTCCCAGGGAAGGGGGCTTTCCTCTGAGCAGGGCTTTCCCCAGGTAAATCATGGAGTTCGGCATCCTGCTATCTGTCCTTCAAGGTTATCTCCAGTGTCTCACAGTGTCGTGGCCCGGCTGCTCCTGCTGCACCTGCCTTTACAGGTGAGATTTTCTGGGCCATCAAAGCACACAGGGCTGGCCAGGAGTCCTCATTTGGAGAGTGGAGACCCACTTGCCTTTCAGAGGGTGATAATAGAGCTGTGAAATTTCATCTGCTTTATTCTGCAGGCAGCCTCCAGCACGCTGGTGTTCCCACAGACTGTCAAGTTGTCTGTTCTCACACCACATTAGCTGTGCTCACTGCAGGCTCTCACCTCTCCTTGTGAGCACCAGCATCTCCCTGATGGATGAAGGATCTGCTCCTTTAAAGTCAAGCTGCCAGCCCCCAGTGATCACACAAAATGCAGTTTTGAAGGTGCTAAATCGTACTCTTGCAGGTTTTGTACTGCCTGAAATTCAGGTTCCAGTGAGCCCTTCCCTGTCAGAAAGATGCTACTGGCAGCCTCTGGCTTGTCCCCCACTGAAGAGCTTGGGGACCAGCTCCCAGCAGAGCTGCACAGCCCTTGGCACAGGGACATTGCCACAGGACCCCTCCCCACTTGCCTGGGCTGGTGCTTCTCACCCTGAACTCAGAGCTTCAATGTTGCATTAAAATTCCTCCTTGTTTAGCATTCCATCTCATCCATGGAGGATCTCTTACTGAGACCCAGGGTCCTCTTTCCATTTCATTCAAGGCCATCACCAGACTTCACCTTACAGTTTCCAAATGCAGCCCTTTATTCCCTCTGCAAAGCACTGCCTTCCTTGGCTTTCAGCACGGTGCTGCCACTGCCCTGCTGGGAAGCAGAGCCACAGGAGCTGCCTCCCAGGAAAACTGTCCCTGCCCAGTGGCAGGGCTGGCTGTCAGTCACACCTCGGACAGGCTGCAATTAGTGGGGGTGTTGCATTCTCCAAGCCTGCTGCTGGCTCCATCCTGACACTTTCAGGAGATCCCAGCTCATGCCAGGGAACAAACCCCGTGAATTATTTTGGCTCTGTCCCTACCAGTTGCTTTCCCTCGAGCCTGGTGGCAGCTCTGCTGATGGGGCAGAGGCCGCAGGTGGGATTTTGCAGCTTGTGGCTGGTCTCTGCTGCTTCATTCCCCTGTCAAACACTGACATGAGGAGCACAGTCAATAATTGGAGTTGATGAACTGCTTAAAGCATAGGCTCTTACTCCATGTTAACACACACCACCAGGATGCAGGAAAATTAAGCAAACTCATGAAGAAGAAGCCAAATTATCTCCAAATGGGCTTTCTTTCCAGAGGTGTCAGTCACTTTTCAAATTATTTTCCCTAGCTGGGGCTGATGAGGGAAGACGTCTGGGATAAAGGTGCCTTCTGTTGCCGTCATGCTGAGCAGCTGTGTGACAGCCTCTCCACCTGACAGGCCTGAAGAATCAGATCATTTCTCTGTCAAATCAGCTTTCACAGCAATGTCCCCAGGAGCTGAGGATGACAGGCTGGCAAGGAGCAAGGAGCCATGGCAGGATGAACTCCAGCAAGGGGCAGAGCAGCTGGAAAAACATGTGAGAGCAGCCTGGCCAGTGGTGCATGTGCTTTAATGGAAAATGAATTCCACTCCGTACATTTAAACAAAAAAATTAAACCTGTCAAACCCTGTGTGTTTTTTTCCACCTTGTTATAAGGTTGATGGATAAAAGTGAATGTGTTGGCATTACACATAGGCACCTGTCATAGTATCACCCACCAACCTGATTAATACACAAGGTGTGCATGTGTGCAGCTTATAGTCTGAAAATTGGCTCATAGAAGGATATCAAAGTACCTGGGAACTGAAAACCTTCACCCAACAGTGGTAATTCTGTGGCATCCCTCTGACAAGCAGTTTGCTATTACATTATTTTCTCATTGAGATGATTCGAAGTGAGCAGGAATGGGTTTATTTAAATAATAAGCAGGCAGGGCTGGGAGCTGCTGTGCAAAGTTCCACATTCATCTCCCCCTCGAGCTGCTGCCTGCTTAGCCAGCAGGATGCTGCAAGACAGAGAGCAGGTCAGGCCTTGCAGCAGGGCAGCACTCTTCCCCTAGTCTCCTTCCAGCCTGGAGGGCTCTCACACAGCCTCTGAAGTGCAAATCAAAGCAGCAGCATCAAAGGAGACAACAGTGGGGGAGAAAGGATCTGTCAAAGGCCTCTGGGCAGGGGGCCAAAGAAAATCTATTTTTTATCACTTCTTCCGGCCGTTGCACTGGGCTCTCCCTGCCTGAGGCGTGCAGTGAGAGAGGGCAATGTCTGCTGTCGCTGGAGCCAGCAAAGCAGGAGAGCAAGAGATGCTACCCAGGGCCAAGGACATGGCAGGAGTTAAGCCCATAAAAATAAGAGGTCCCTGAGTTTCCCTGGAGAGAGAAGACGTTGGGGTGCTCCTGCCTGCTCCAGCTGTGTCCTGGGGGCGGCCGCTCCTACCCGTGGTGGATCCTCCAGCACCCAGCCCCGATAAAGGAGAGGCAGTAGAGGTTTTCATCAGTCACATCAGGAGGCGTTTTCCCTTAGGAATTAATCCTGACAGGCAGCTTGCTTCCTTTGGATGCTCATGTGCTGCTGCTGTCCTTCCTCCTGCCACCCTGGCTGCGGTCTGCGCCTGCTCAGAATTTGCACACATTTTTGGGATGCTTCTGAGATTGGTCACCCTCTGCCATACAATTCCTCGAAAAATCCCATTCGGGACCAAACTCAGGTGTGAGACCTAAAGCATCCAAGCCAGAAGTCAAGATGCTCTTGAGCCAACCTGTCCCAAGGAGCCTTCACCCTCATCAAAAGGGGCGAATAAAATGATTTCATCTGCAAAGTTATTGCAGAAGAACCCAGCTGCTTTGCCTTTTCTGTGTTTATGACCCTTTATCACCCTGGTTTTGAGGTTTTTTCTAGGCCTTCTGATTTGCCTTTCATATTGAAGTCAGAATTTTTACTTTTCCACACTTTGTACTATAAACAACAGCTTTGTTTTCCTAACTGTCCCTCGTTGTTTACATATTTTAGGTAGGCGGAGAAAGTTGATTGACAGTTGTCCTGACCAGTGTGGTTTGGGAGGTGGGATTTCATCCTCGAATCCACAGGCACCTTTGGAAATGTATAAAAATGAGTTTTGTAAATAAACTTGGGGCTTTTCCTGCTGTGCTCATCACCGTGCCCTCGTGAAGTTCTTTCGTGTCATGTTGCAGCAACCCTTTTTGTTTGTGAATGCTCAAAAATATCACCTTCTGCTCGTGTTGGTGGAAAGGAAATGCATCACATTTGTTTAAGAGCAGAAAATAAGGAGGGAATCTTCCTGCCATATGGAAAAGCTCATTTTATTATCTGTATAATAATTTCACAGACTTCCAGTCTGCAGATAATTTGCAGAGGACAAGGTGCTGTCATTAAGGATAAAATCTCATTCAAAATAAACCTCTTTTTCCAGAAAAATATTAAATTTGGATTTGGGTTGGGGTTTCAAGCTCATGCAAAGTAGCCCTTGCAAATCGCCCCCCACACACATGGTACCACCTTTCTGATGAGCACAATGAATGTCTGTATCTCCAGGGTTCAAAGGAATTCACTGTTTTCAACATCAAAACATTTCCTGACAGTTTTTCAGCTGAAACACACAGCTTCTTTGTAAGTGCTTGATCTCTTGGAGTGCAAGGGCATTTTGCTAAGCCCTGTGATTTCTTTCGGGATGTCCACCATGCAGCCAAGAGGCCATCCCCCTCATCTGGGGGTGATAACTGGCAGTGCATTTATGGAGAAGGCAGTTTCAAGTGCTCCAGAAGATGGACACCATCCTGTCTAACCATGTCTACCTTGGGCCAAAGGGAGCTGGTCTGTATGCCAGGACCTTACTGGGCCAGCCTGGATGATCCCATACCCACTGTCCTGCTCTGTTTCATATGTTTCATGTACAGATTTGTTTCATATATAAATTTTTTTTAAGGACTAAGCAGGCATTCATACAGCATCCTGGCACCAGAACATGTAGCATCCTGATGTACCAGGGTGAGGCTGGGCGGAGAAGGGGTCCTGCTGTGGGCAGGCTGTTCCTCATGTGTGCTGCTGGCCTTGCATCCTCCACTGCTCAGCTTCCACCCACCAGCACCAGTCCTGATTTCCACAAGGCCCCCACCAGCCACCAGCTTTTTCGTTCCTCTTCTGCTTCCAAATCAGTATGAAGCGGAAAGCAGGAGGAAAGATTTCCATTTGAACGCTTCGAGGCTGATTACACTGGAAAAGCAACTGGGAATAGGGCAAACAAAATCACAGGTAGCAGTGTGAGCATCTTTAAATCAGGCACTGAAAAAGCAGCCTCTTCCAAAAAACTTCATTTCCTCTAATTCCTGCCTTTTTCCAGGCTGGTGAGGTATTTATAGCGCCTTGTTTGGTATTAAAATCTCTGCAGGTGCCGTCCATGGAGCAGCATCCAGACTTGGCCCCTGATTAATGGCAACCTGCCACAGGTGTCACCCCTCCAGCCCTGAAAGACAGGGCTCAGCCCTTGCTGTTCTGCAGAGGGGATGGCACCTCAGAGCTTCTCCCCAGAGCTGGTAGTTTGTTTATGTGTTCCCAGCTATGTGACAGGGAAGGAAAATTCTGGGGAGGCAACAAGCTTTCAGGAGAACAAAGCAAAGGCTTTCTTCATCATGGCAAGGAGAAGCCCTTTATGTACTGATGTTGTCAAAAGGATGGCCTGAATTTTTAGGGAGAGCCCTGTGATGCCTTCACAGAGTGCAGCAAACTGCTGTATCTACAAGGTGTGTGAGAAGCAGCTGCTCTGGCACCTGACACTGAACATCAGGAGAGGGCCCAGACTGGAAGTGTTGTTTTTACAGCATTAATGATGGATGTTGCCCCAAGCATCCCCCAGCAGATACCCTCTGCTTGGAGCTTCACTGCTCTGTGAACTACACTACAACATCAGCCCACTCCTGGGAAAGACAAGCTCCACGAGCAGGTGGAAGGGTGCAGGGGCAGCATGAAGAGTCCTTGGATGAGGCTGGTGGACTCAGTAGTTACATGGATTTATTTCTCAGATATGTCCTTTTGCAGGGATGCACCACCATCAGGTTACAGGAACGCCTCTGCTCCTGGGTTTGGGTGGGTTCAGTTCACTTGAGTATTTCAGACCTTTTCTTTTCTAAATATATGCCAAACCTTCAGCAGATAGGATCTCTCCTACTTCAGCATTTTCATGTAAGCTTAATTCTTGATCTTACTAGAAGCTGGTGTTCTCTGAGTTGCCATAGTTACTGATGCATGCATTTCTGATTTCACATGCTAATGACTGTCCCAACCTCTTGTTTGTGGAATAAAATATGTAACCCTGAAAGCAACATAAAATGAAATATTAAAGCATTTACAGTTCAGAAAGCAGACATCATGAACCAGCAATTGGAATTAATTGCATTATCAAGTCTAGATTAAAATAATCCAAGCCTCTAGGCCAACCAAGAGATCAGGATGGGCCCCAAACCAGATTTTTTGGAGATGCTCCAAGTCTGAGAGGCAGTGTGGTGTTGTGGGGACTGTCACCCCATCCCTGAACACCAAGATTACCCAGACAGTGCTTCCAGCTTTGCTGCTGCATGAAATGATGGAGAGATTTGGCAGCCTGGCACCAGAGGGACAGGTGCAGGAGCCATGCCCTGGAGCACCTATCCTGAAGAGCAACATCACTATGTGAGGGACCATGCCACTTCCAATGCTTTTTTTCCTGCCCCAAGGAAAGAGGAGGAGGAGATGTTCTGGACAGCACTGGATAGCACAGAGTGGTGGGGACAAACGAAGCAATGGCCATGGAGCAAAGCCCAGCCCTGCAGCCTAGCACTCCAGTGCCATGGTGGCCTCTGTAGCTCTGACTCCCACCTGGAAGGCTGATTATGCCCTCCCACCACCCCTAAGCTGCTGTCTCTTCCTGCTGCCACACCACAGCCATGCCCTGGGGACTGCCAGAAGTTCTGATATGTCCCTGTGCTAGCCCTGCTAGCCCCAAGCCTGACAGCGGCTCTGTCCTCAGAGAGGTCACAGGGCAGCAAGGTGCCCTGTCAAGGGCATTTTCCTCACCTGAAGAAGACACGTGGGGTAGGTGAGCAACAGGTGACAGGCCAAAACTGCCTTTGCTTATGCCTGTGCTGATAAAACTCATTACACACTTGACTGGCTTGAGACTAAATTATAATAAATGCATAATAAAATATTTAAATTTCCAGCAGTGGGGTGGAAGTGCAGCATTCCTTCCCCTGCCAATGGCAAGCTTTGCTAACAGTGGCCCCTTCCCTTGGCACTGGGGGGCCATCGCCTTATCCTGCAGCACCCCCATGTCCCTGGCAGTTCCCAGGGATCTCATGCCCCCAGGCATGGCAGCTTGTGCTAGGAACCCACTGTGGTGTGCTGACCTTGGCTGTCTGGCAATTAAAATAGATTTGGATAGTCACAATTAAAACAAACACCAATTAGAGCCGAGGCAGGCTGGGGAACAGCAGCAACATCCTGCCCTTGATGCTTGTGCTGGCTCTGTGTGCAGGTGCCACCCAGGGAGCTGGGCCAGCACTGTCCACTCCACGTGTTGGACAAGCACTCACACCCCATGGCAGGACAGAGCCTGCCAGCCTTGGGATGAGATCTTTACCCAGAGCCCAAATTTAAGTAACCCTTCCAAAGGCTGGCCTGTCCTCTGGCACAAACCCTGTCCCTTTCCAGCGCTCAGGAGCATGGCTGAGCTGTGCCTGGGAGCGGTTTCCAGCCTCAGTCCCGTGGATGCAGGGTTATTTTTAACCCCCCCTTGGCTCCGGCAGATGCCAGCTTTGGCAGGAGATCTTTGCCATGTCCCAGTGACAGGCTGAGCTGGGGTACATCCCTCTGGGAGGGACAGCTGGAGGCTGGGATAACCAGCAGCGCTGCACCTGCGTGTGCGCTGTGCTGGGCGCAGGGCAGGGCCCCTCTGGGAGAGCCCAAGGTCTGAGCCAGGCTACTCCTCTGGCCAGCTTGGCCGCTGTGGGCTGGGCAGCATGCAGGGAAAGCAGCAGGAAGGTTCCTTCCAAAACCTTCTTCATGCAGTGCCAGACCAGAGACCAAAGGGAGGTGATGCTGTGCCACGGGCACTGGACCTACCTGGGGGGCTTTGGCACACCAGGGCAAGGGAAGTGCCCTGTGCCCCACGGATGCTGCTTGGGCTGGAGCACTCCTGCCCAGTCCTGCTCTTGGGCCAAGGCAGCAGGGAAATCAGGGGTCCTTCTGGTGAGGCTGAGACCCTGGTGGGTGCAGTGAGGGGCAGTGGGGAGGAGCTTCATCCTGGAGCCGTTCTCTGCTACACCTGCAGTGGGGAATCCTCAGGGGAATCTGAGGCTTCATCTTTCTGTCAAGGAGACAGGCCAGCAGCTCGTCAGGCTCCACTGTGTGCTCACCCCAGGCTGGCTGCCATCAGCTCCCAGCCCACACCTCCCTCTGTGGGCTGTCAGCACTGGGAGGGGCACAGAGTGAACCCATGGCTAACCAGCCCCTAGGGCACAAGGGCCCCCCCATTCCACCTAGGGGGCTATAAATGCCAGGTCCCTGCATCCAGGAAGTTTCCAGCCTGCTTTTCCCTGGTACTGAGTCCCTCTGACAAATAGAGTTGCAATAGGTTGAGATGAGGAGGAGAGGATAGGATGGGAACCACAGACAGACAGACCGACAAGCAATAGGCACACAGTGCACTGAGTGCTGTTTTCCATAGGAAGCCAGGATAAAATCACTTCTGCCAAGCTGTGATCACATTTCTCTGTGTGATATGGGAAACATATATGCATATGAAAATTCAGAATTTTAGAAGCATATATGTGCTTAAACAGGTGAAGGGGAGAACAGAAATATATGTAGCTTATTTAGCAATATGTAGAAGTAGAGAAACAACTTGTAGCAGAACACATAGGAGTGTAATTTTTTAGGTAGAAACAATTGAGAGAACACACAGGCATTTAGTTGCTAGGTAGAGGCCATGGAGATAAGAGGTATATTGTTAAAACTCAGTAAAGCAGGACTTAGGTATTGTGAAGACCCAATAAAGCAGAACCAATTGATTAAGAAACCAGCAAGAACCAGGCTCCTGGTTTTGGCCAGGAAAAACTGATATGGGAATTAGCCAAACCTTCACTGTACCTGCTCAGAGATGGAGGAAGACTTCTTACTTTATCAGAAGACCCCTGCCCACGACCATCAGGAGGCATGGCACCACAGAAGACTAATTATAATATGAAGGGCAAGAAGGCAGAGAGTGAGTGAGGAATGGGTGGGCAGGGAGGAGTGGTTTTGTGGGATCCATGTGTATTTAAACCTGGGAGGTGTGGGGTTCTTTTGATCTGTGTATTTAAACCTGGAACCTGTCTCAACCAGGCACGCATGTATGGTGGAAAATCCCCCATGCATCCCAGCTGGAAATAAACCATACCTGCTTTAAAATTTTAATTCTAAAGTCCTTATTCCGCAATTCATGTGTCCCAAATCCTGACTCCAAGGTAATTAGCCCTTCAACCACCTTTACACCAAAGAGTGACTTAAGGAGCTCAATCTGTCTCGCTTATTAAAAAGCTGGGTAAAGAATAAACATGTCCACCCTCTTTAAGCACCTGTCCATGGAGATGATGTATGACATTAAATAGGCTTTTGCAGTAGATGATGAAGACAGTACTGTGTCCAGCACAGAAAACACAGCAAATTTCAAGCAGAAAATGCAATGACCACTTTTCTTGCAGAAGAAGCTGACTGTCCAAGAGATTACCAAGACCTGACAGGCTCGCTGCCACTCGTAGTTGGGCCACCCACAAATTGTTGGCATCTGCTGTGGATGAGCAGGGAAACCCCCTGCTTAATGCAGCTGCCCAAATGAGAAAACCTACACAAATCCTGCTTGCCCCAAATCTTCATGTGAGCACAGAAGGGCTGCCCTGAACAGGGGATGATGGATGGACACATCTTGGGAGAAAGCAAGCACACCATGGAGCAGGAGGACAATCTGTGAGTGAAGACAAGAGATATAAGAACCAAAACTAGAGAAGGAGGGTGAGCAGGAATCCTTTAGAAAAGGCACAGGAGAGAGCGTATTCCAGGCAGGCTTTCACTGTGTGCTTTGTAATGGGAGTATTCCCTATAAACACACTGAAATAATGGCTTTCCTCCTCCCTGCTGTGGGCACCAGTGTATGCTTTGAGTTGTCCCATCATTGCCACTTCCAGTTCTTCAGCTTCCCTCTGAGTTGCAGCTTTACCTTATCTCTGTAAGTACAATAGAGGAAAGAAATTGGAAAAGGAGGAAAGAAACTAATAATGTTAATTTTTAATTTTTTGTTAAGTTGTTGAAAGGACAAAACTGACATAATTCCTTAGCATAGCATGTGCTCAAAAAAAGACACAGAGCAAGGATGTGGAAAAACATTACGGCCACATCACCTTCATATGGCGGTGTGGATCTGGCCGTATCTCGCAGGGTCCTGCTGGCTCCTATCTTTGTGGAAACCCAGAGGTCCACAACACCAAGGGGCCCTGAGGGAGATGTAAAGCAACATATAGAATCAGAGAAAGGCTTGGGTTGGGAGGGCACTTAAAGATCATTCAATTCAAACTCCCCTGCCATGGGCACAGCCTTCCACTATCCCAGGTTGCTCCAAGCCCCGTCCAAGATGGCTTTGGACACTTCCAGGGATGGGGTATCCCCAGCTTCTGTGGGCACCCTGTGCCAGGGCCTCACCACCTCCACAGGGAAGAATTCCTTCCTAACATATGACCTGAATCTCTCCTCTCTTGGAGGTGACGCATTTTGTGAGACAGCCCAAGATGTACCAAGAGGTACTCGGTGCTCCTGCCAGCCACAGCCATGGGGCTCTGCAGATTATGAGGGGTTTTCAGGTCTCTGAGCTGGTCTCACAGGGCCTTGGGGATGGTGGTGAGCACCAAAAGTATTCAGATACCTTATCTGTTCCATACCCTGGCAGTCTGCACTCCTGGCTATCTGCTTGAAGCAGCAACTTTGTCCAGAGATTCCTCAATAATTCAGGGAGGTGTTTACTTTACTGTTTCATATTATATATTTGCATACATCCAATTTACAGTTCCCATCATCGAGCTGCCTCAGTAATTGGGCAGCTGGTCTCAGAAATGCTGATTTACTGTACTAGTGATAACATAATATGTGTTTGCGCTTGCAAGAGGCAGCCACGAAATCCCTCTTCCCTGAACTGAATTCCACTATTGATTTTTTCTATTGGATTAATATTACCATGAGCTGCTGTTTTAGTCAGCACGTTTGATGCACTGGCAAGAATGTGCCCATACAGGTCTTTTGCCACAAACTGCATTTCCTGCCTGGGGCACGTGCATCTCCCCTCTCTTGGCACTCTTGCAAGGGAATAATAATCCCTGACCACTGGGAACAGGAACAAGACTGCAGAGAGTGCAAACAGTGAATATCACCTTGAAATGTTTATGGTTGCGTTGGTTTTTGCTCTGCCAACACCTCCTGGGCTGGGAACAGATTCCTGCTGCCTCTGCAAAACTCATGGAATGGTTTGGGTTGGAAAGGACATTGAAGATCATCTTGTTCCAGCCCTTCTGCCGTGGGCAGGGACACCTTCCACTAGGTCAGGTTGCTCAGAGCTCCATCCAGCCTGGCCTTAAACACTTCCAGGCATGGCCCATCACCAGATCTGGCCTGGTAGCTAAGCAAAGGGTTTTGCATGGCTGCTGAACTCTGGACATCAAATGTCACCAGCACTTGCAGCAGCAGAGATGCCCAAGCTGCCCATTCCACATCAGCATGGCTGGCTCAAGGAGGATGATGTGCAGGACAAAAGAAAATGGCAACAAAGTGTTCCCATCGCAGAGCAAGAGCGCTCCAAGCCAGCTTCCCACACGGCCAACTGTCTCCTGTGCTTTTTACGTTTGGTTTCTGTCCAACCTGAAGTAAGAGCAGTCTCTGAAGGGAGGCATTTGTAACTGCCCAAGAGGACTTGCAAGCAAGGTCAGCCTGGACTCCTGCTGCAGCGTGGCTTGATGCTGCCTTGCTCTGGGGAAAGCCATGAACCCCCTGTCCCCAAACCTCTATCCACATTCCCTTTCAGCCTCCTGATGAACAGCAAAGGAATCAGCTGCAGTACAGACTCAATATAAGTAAAAAGAGCAAAAAAAGAATTTTGCTTGTAGACATCCTTATTCTTACAGCCTGATTATTTTTTTTCCTGTAGCTGGTAATTCCTTTATTTTCTTATTTCCTAAAGGAAGGCTTTCTCTTCAAAAGCAGAAATGACAAGTGCTGGTGCCAGGTTCATGCAGTGCTTCAGAGGTTTGCACATCCCTGGCACAGCAGAGAGCTCGTTCCTGGGGGACATGGTGTCACTTTGCATCACCCACTGCCTTGGGACATCTAGCAGCACAGGGCAAGGAGCTTTGAAAATTTCTGTGCAGTCCTTATGTACCATGACTTGCGAGACTCTCTTTTTCCAGCACCACACAACACAAAGGATTCATACATTCCTCTTCATGTGCTTTTTTGGGTAGCAGAAAACAGGCATCAGGAGGATAAATGCAAGTGAGCAAATGACAAGGAGAGCTTCATAAAAATGAAATTACTGGAAGAGAACACTTGCAAACAGGAATCTGAGTCTGCCTGGAGGGGACTGGGGAGCAGATCTCCACCTCTCTGAGGGGAGCTGCCAATGAGTCCCAATCCCCAACTCCATGCAGCAGGTGGGCTCAAGCAGATTAAAATGCCAGTCTCCCCACTTTGCCCATGTTAATTTTCTCCTATCTCTTAGTAACTGGTTGGTACAGGTTATGCTAATATGGATATAAATTCTCCAAAGAGCAGAAAATTAAAGGAAATTATGAATCAATTTACATTTCATCTGATTCATAAACCTACACACTCTACAAAATGAGTTGATTTGAAATAATTAAGGTTAAGAATGTCCTCATCACCTCTTCAATACTCCTACTAGATGCACTGCATCTTCCCTGTCTGCTCATGCTCTCTTTAGCATTTCAAATTATACGTCCTCCGTTGTTTTTTTCCAAGATACTGCAAATTTGCCAGGCAATTAAATAGTGATATGTAATAATAACAACAATAGCAAAACCAATAACGATGGCAGCAGGCTGTGTTTGCAGCAGGAAGAGTACAATCTCGAAGGGAGGGAGACAGATGGGGAATTCCTGCTTAGATACAGTCCTGGCAGAGCAACCTCAGCACATGTAGTTTGTCAAGCTGTGGGAATCAGGTTATTTATCAGCCCTTTCATGTATGAAAGCAGGGCATAGCAGGGGGACTCCTTTTCTGCAGATAGGCTCTGCCTGCAGCTTCAAACCCTCCCCAAGCAGCAGCCCCTGGCTTCAGCAAACATCTTCTCCAGAGAGCTGGTGGAGGCCCCATCCCAGAAATGTTCAAGATCAGGCTGGACAGAGTTCTGAGCAACCTCCTGTAGCTGAAGATGTCTCTTCTCATTGCAAGGAGATTAGACTACATGACTTTTAAAGGTCCCTTCCAACCCAAACCACCCTGGGATTCTGTGATCTGCCTTTCCCCAGCAGACATCCGTGCTCTGGTCTCAGAATTCCTTCTGCAGAGCTGTGAGGACAGTCGCTCCAACCCGCCTAAGAGTTTCTCATGAAGGTAGTTTCTTTCCCAGCAGGTTTTACTGTCAGGATGATACATTTGAATCAGCTCCACAACAGCTGACTCACATGTGAATAGCCCCCAGTGAAAAGCAGAACCCACTCACCACGCAAAAATTTTAACAGGAGATAGAGAAGGGACTTTTCCATTGCCTCAGACCTGGCAGGCCATCTGTATATGAAGGTGACCCAGCTGAGTCTAGGGCCCCACAAAGCAAATGTGTGGCAACTTTCTTTACCCACTGAAGGTAAAAGAGACAGAAAGGCAGTTCTTGTGGGTGCATTTTTTGGCAGTGGGATGACTTGCTCCAGTATGTGCTTGCTTCCATTGCTGTTTATTATTGGCAATTATAGATTTGTCAGTGATTACAGTAATTCTCCTCACTGGGAAATAAACATCAGCTACATGCAGCTCTGTGGTGGCAGCAGTATTTCTCTCCAACATACAAGTCCTTTCTGTCCAGATTGTTCCAGCCATAAAGCAGAAGGAAAATGTCATGTACCTCCAATACTGCTTCCAAAGGTCTCCAGAAGTGATGATGTGTTTTTCTCCACCTGACCTCAGAAAAGCATTATGGCAGAGATTTGCAGGCAGGAAATTCCCCAGTTCCCTGCTTGGAGTCAGGATGCAGCAGGCAGAAGAGTTTCCAACAAGCAGGGCCTATTGCCATGAGGAGGCAGTGCCTGATGCCAGCTGAAGGGCTCTGCAGCATTTCCAAGGGAGCTGAAGGCTCTGCAGGCACCAATGTGTGACGTTAAATGGAAGTCAATCATGTCTTTCCTTGGCTTGGCTTGCTGAACCTTTTCAGTGCTGACTTGATGGGAGTGACGCAGAAGCTCAGCTTCCTCCTCTCTGCATTGACCCAACTTCATCCACTGCCAGCCACAGCATTTGCTCCATGGTGGATGATCCTGTGGCTGGTGGCCAGCTCTCTGCCATCTCTGGGAGGACAAGGATTTGTGTGTTCCTCCTCAGAAACAGGCCCACAGGCATGCCATTCTGCACAAGCATGTCAGGACAAGGCGGATACATCCTGGCCTACTTCAGGAGGAACAAGGCCAGGAGATGAAGGGGACTTGCTGCCCTCCTCTGCTTAGTGCTGGCAAGGCTGCATCTGAAACAGAGCCAGTTTGAGTCCCTGCCCCCAGGTCAGGAGCAACCTGGAGAAACCAAAGGCAACTAAAATGGTCAGGAACAGATGCAGTGCTGGTGATAGCCCTGTCCTGAGAGGCTGGACTAGGGCCAAACGGCCAACTTTGGTGATTCTGGGGTTCAATACACAAAGCCTTTCCTGGAAGGGAAGGACTGTGATGTCTTTGGGGAGACAAGCACATCACTCCTTGTCATGTGGCAGAGACAAGCTGAAGATACTGAACCCCTGTGAGCAGCAGTCTGAATTTCAGCCCTGCCAAACTGACTCAGCCACATTTGAATGGCGAGGCAAATGTCCAGGGGCGATGTCAGACCCTGGGAAATGCAGAGCAATTACAGCAACCCTGCCAACAAGGCAAGCTTGTGGCTGGGGAGAGCAGCTATGCTTTTCTCTTCCAGCCTTCTGGTCCGTATCACACTTTGGGAACTATTCCTGATATTTCTTCTCTTCCTCCCTGTGGTGTGGACCGGCAGCCTGGATCCCACCTGTTGACACGTCTGTAAATCACTCTTGACAAATTCAACTATGACTCAAGGGCAGCAAGGAATCAGCAAAGAATGGATGTTGTTCCTGCCAAAAAAACGAGTGCGTGGCCAGGTGCTTCCCCCACGGCCACCTGTGCCCAGCTCCATGGGGCTGGAAACATGTGCTCAGCACAGTCAGAAAGGTCACTCACCCTGCTTAGAGGTAAAATGCCAAATCACAGCTGACATTTAACTTAGACTTCTCTTACTCAGTGTGCTGCAACAGGCACTGGAGCCTGCTCCAGGCGGGCTGTGCCAGCCAAGGCACAGGGAGCCCCTGGTACTCCTGCACTGGGCTCTCCCCCATGGATGTTGGAGGCTGGGAGTGCTGCCATCCTCAGGAACTAACGGCCACAGGCAGCACAGGTCCTGCTTTAATCTCCCCTATGAGCTGCCGCCCTCCACAGTGAGAGATCATCCTCTGGATGCTGTTGGCTGGCAGGGGCTCCCAACCAGGCATCCTGAAGAACAGCCTGTCTTTCATGCCATGCTGCCAGCAAAGCAAGGCCTGAGCTTTCTCCTGGCACAGGGGCAGGAAATGGAGCCACAGCTCACTGTGGCAGTAATTCCCTTGGGGGGCTGCAGGTCACTTCTCTCCTAAATAAAGCTATGGGGCCAAGTCATGAGACCAGCCCCACAGCCCAGTAGCCAGGATGGCACATGCTCTTCTGCTCCCTGCTCCAGTCCTCACTGGCACATCCAGAGCACACAGTGGGCACCATAAGCAGCCCAGAGTGGGTCCTGGGGACCCACAGCCAGGAGGGTCTCTGAAAGCCCTCTCCAGCAGCACCAAATCTGGCACTTGTCTACCAGGATGCCTGGCTCCTACTGCCTGTGTCCTGAAGTCACCCATCCCCACTGGCCTCGGAGCAGGGCTTTTCACAAAGACAGGCTCCTGCCTCTGTCTGTTCTGCCCTGATTTGCATGTTCTGCTCTGCAGACCCCTGGGGCTTGAGTGCTCAGTGTGCTCCTGGCAGGACTGCGTCAGCTGGAGAGGCAGGCAGGGCTGGGAGAGTCTGATGGGCTGTTTGCACTGATAGCAGGAGATATGATGGGAGTGAATATCAAGCTGTCATCTCCATCATCTTGTGGCCAAGGTAACGGTGGGAAGTGGGTTTGCCTTGTTGAATCCCTCTTCAGATGAAAAACAGCGAGCATCAAGCTGCTCTTGTTCACAGATTCCTCCTGTTCGGTTTCTAATATAATGATCCAATTTGCTCAACACAGCTGCAGCTTTTGGGCTCCTTCCAGCTTCCGTGTGTGATACAGAAACTAGCTGTCCATCCGCACCCGGGGTCTGTCCCCTTCCCCTTGCAGTGCTCCCTGGACACTCCATCCCCCATGCCCTAGGGACAGGCACACACAGGAATCTTCCCTTTACTTTTAAGGATTTGTTGCCCATGGCAGAGAGTTTGAAGACCAGAGAGGGGATGCTCAAACTGACACTGTGCAGTTGCATCATCCCCTTTTTTACCCACAGCTCTTTCCCAAAACACTGGGACCTCTCCCTTTAACAGAGGCAGTTTGGCTCCTGAACTCTTTTGTTGCAAGATTAAGGTGTGTGGCAAAGAAGCAGAGCTGTCCAGGTAGTGTGGCTCTGGGACCTGCTTGTCCAGAGACCCCTATTTCTCAACTGGATGGGGGAAGCAAACACTCGCTGGTCTGCTTCACTTCTCTGAATCACCCCAATCCTGCAGGAGAGGAGGCTAACATGGAAGGGGATGCCCTCATCCTCCCTACAGGGCTCTGCGCAGGTAGATCAGAGTTTATTCTTAACTGTGGCTTTTTCCTACCCTGAGCAGCAGTGTGGGTCAGCAGAGCCCCCTGCCCATGCCATACCACCTGTGGGTAGGATTCCTTTTCCATTCCTGCCCGGAGCCATGCTCTGACACCACTTCCAGGGAGAAGCCAGCAGGCTTGTAGATCCAGCAACCTTCCTTCTCCTTCAGCAACAGCCCTCCAAAATACAGTCTTGCCCTGGGCAGTGGCTTGCCAAGCCTCCCTGGTGCTGTGGGAGCTGTGGGGCTGTGAAAGCCATGAGAGGGCTGCCAGACCCTGCCCATGGGGCTCAGCACCCACAGCCAGACACTTGCTGCATCAGCTCTGGGGCTGCTCTGACAGACAGACCCCTCTGCCAGCCTCCATCTTGCTGAGCAGCCCTGGGAGGGGATTTATCCCCCTGGGCATCCTCACACAGAAGGACAGCAACCTCTGCACCTTGTCTTGTCTGTGCCAGGCCCCAGGAGCGGAGCCCAGGGAGCTCTGACCTGTGCAAAGGGGACATGCAGGGGACAAAGCACATCCTGCACCTCTCCTGCCAGGGCCAGGCAGGCACAGGGCCCTGGCGCCACCCAAGGGTCATTCCTGCTGGGCTGGCAGTAAGAGCGGAGTGGGGCAGGCATGGGAGCAGGCAGGGGCATGGCACAATGCTGGCCAGGCAGGCACTGTGCTCGTGGAGCTCCAGTCAGCTTCTTGAAAATGTTGTCCTACTTATTTAATCTTCGGGAAAGATGCCTGATGAGTTTTATAAAGTGTCTGAGTATGGTTTATGCTCTTGGGTTGCAGGAAATTAAATGCCTTTTGGTTGTCTCTGAGGGTAGTAAAGAAAGAGTTCAGGAGCCTTATTAGGCTTCATTTCCATTTCTCTCCATGTTGAAGGAATACTAAATAACTTCATCTTGGTGGATTTGAAGTATCTGTCATTTGCTTATCTGCAGGACAAGCCACAGTACAGAGTATTACAAGTTCAAAATGGAAAAATAATCTTACTCATTTTCTCATTTACTTTATTTTTCACTTTTATCCTGTACCTATCATGCTGCGATTGTAAACGACTTGGGCAGCTGAACTACTGCTTCCCTCCAGTTTCACTGGCCTGACTCGAGTCCCTGAAACTCCCTGTAGAAATCCAGACATGGAATGGCTCCCACAAGTTCTTATGCTGGGCTCACATTTCTCAATTAAAAGTCTCCAGGGAAAAGCGCATCATATTTAATCTTCATTCTGGACCCAGAAGAGTTTTTCTCCTGTTTTGGGTCTTCTTCTCTGAATGGAGCAGCCTGAGGAGGGCCAGGCACAAGGCAAGTGCAGGATGAGGTCTCCCAGTGACTGCGCCTGCCTTTAAAATGGCCCCTTAACTCCTTCCCTGAGTTGTTGCACCCAGGAAGGCTCCAAGCCCTCAGGACTCCAGGAACTGGACAGAAAGGGAACAGTTGAGGAAAGGCTGCTTTCCCTTGGGTTGCTGTCTGACTCTACACCCCTTCTTGTGCCATGACTTCTCAGGGCTACTGAGCAGGTAGTAGGGGTCAGTGAGAGGTGGCTGGAACTCAGGTCAGGGAAAAAGGCTTCTGAGAAGCAGGAGGGGGCTGTTTCTCATTTTCCTGAAAACAGCACAAAAAGCCACTTGCTAACTTACTGCAAGAGATGGAATTCATGCTTTTTTGATGTTTTTGTTTCCATGGGACATTTCTCTTTTATATTCTGTGTATTAAAATATATTTCAAATTATTGTTATGTCACAGGGAAATGGCATAGCTATTTTAGTAATGATCTGATTTATAGATTCATAAGCTTTAGGGCCAGAAGGGACTATTATGATCTGCAGAGCCATGGCCAGAGTCACTTGCCTGATGATTCCCTGCTTCAAGCCCAGCGTTTTCTGTCCAAGATAATCCATCTTCACAGAGAGAAACCCTATCAGAACCAGAAAGCACCAAATGCTGCAGAACTCACATCACCTGCAGACATCCCATAGCTGTTTGGGGTGCTTGGCAGTTGTCCCTAGCTGTCTCCAAAGCTCCACTGTGGCCAGCTCCCAGCTCACACTCCTTTAACACAGAGCTCTGTTCATAGTAGGAGAAAAAATCCTGCTTCAACCATTTCCTTGTGAGACAGGGTTGCCTGTGGCTCTGATTCAGTTGGCAGCTGCCATCGGGGTAGGAGCATGCACAGGCTCTCCCCTCCTCACCCTGTCCATCACCTGCCTTGGCCCCACGGGCCAGAGCCTGTCACATACAGGGCAGCACAGCCAGACATCACAGGCTCTGCCAGAGTCCCTGAGCATTTCATTTATTTTCCTTCCCTTTGAGCAGAAATGCCTGGAGGTGGGACCTGGGGTCTTTGCAGAGGTTGCTGCTCCAGCCCCGGGGTTGTGAGGGTATTGAGGAATTGCTCTGATGTGAGTTATCCATCTGTTACCTCCAGTCCTCCATGGAATTTTACAAGTGAAGTGGCCAAAGACCAACTCATTCCCCACATCCTGGGGCTGCAAGGGAGCCACCAGCCCCAGTGCCAAGCCCCTTTGACTCACTGAAGCAGCTGCGGGCTGTTGTGGCACCACAGGCTGTTTCACCTGCACGCACAGCGGGGGACAAGGAATTAAGTGGACTCCAATTTTATCGTCAGGGTTCATTAGGTTAATTAATACTTTGGATGCACTCTGTTAATCACCTTTGCAATGGGAGAGTGGTTTCAGCAGGACTCGAGGAGCTGCTCAGAAGCTGCTCTGCTAATGGTGCTAAATCCAATTTCATGCAATGGCACAGCACAGGGAGATGATTAATGGGTTTCATGTCTCCCCATCTCTGGGGGCTGTCGCCAGCTCCCCTGAAGTCAGAGGGAGCAGGTTGTTTCTGGCTATCAGCATGGCAGAGCCCTCTTTGCTCCTTGAAACAATCCCAGGATATGGGCAAGGGAGAGAAAACTCAGTGCTGGTGTCAGCGTCCCAGTGCCAGGCAGAGCCAGCCTAGCTGCTCAGGTGGGCCCACCCAAGCATGCAGAAGTGCCAGGGCCCCATCCCCACTGAGGTTCCAGCTGGCAGGGAGATGCTGATTCTGACAGCAGAGCACTCCAGTGCAGCACTGAGACAGTGCAAGGTTTTCAGGGACTGGTAACAAATTTGCCACACAAATACATGGCTGTATTCAATGCTCTAATGCCATTTGGAAAGGATTTGCATTTCGTATGTCTGAGAGGAAGATTAGAGACACCACCTTCAAAAAAGCTCTCACGGGCTATTCCCTCCTCTCTCCTCAGAACGCAAAAAGTGACTTTGAAATATGAAATAGCATTGACTGCAAATAAGTTGAAATAAAAGTACTTGTTATGTGACCCAAAGGATTTCCTGGTGGGGAAAGCTATCACCTGAATGAGTAGGGGGTTGTGGCTGGTACTGGTTTGAAGACTGTGACAAGGGACAGCCCCAGGCTGATGAGCTCAAGTAAGAGAAGGGAGGGTGATGGGAAATAAGTATATTTTCCCATATGACATGAGAAGAAGAAGAGAGGAGGTGGGCATCAGAGCATGCTGCAGCTAGGCACATTGATTGAAGGGCCATAAAGGTACTGGTGAAGGGCTGGTGCTGGGGATAGCAACCCTCAAATAAGGGGCATATTTACTGGGGGCTGGTGGTTTTGGAGTGGGTGATAGGGAGAAAACTCATCCCCATCCTCTGACTTTTGCAGGGACTCTGTGCACATCAGATAATTCTGATGTTGCTCTTTGATGAGATTATGTCTTTGGCTGGTAAAGGTATCAGCACAGATACACTGAAACACTTTGGCTTTGCTGGCATTTGAGTTGGGACAGCCTGGCAGTCTGATTTTAGAAGTTATCAGGAAAAGACACATTACGTGAATTAAAATGTGTCTGACAGGCTCTAGACTTTAGAAGGCAGCTGAGCCAGAAGCCCTCAGCGGACAGCATTGGTGGGGTAAGGGCTTGGCATTTCTGTCAGTAACTTCACTGCTGGCAGCATTTATTCCTTGACAATAATGGGCTGAGTGGACAGGGCTGAGCTTTGCAGCCTGTGCCGAACACAGGGGCCTAAGCACAGGGACAGAGGCTTTTCGGGTGCTCCCCTTCCCTGGGCTCAGCCAAAGTCACTCTCATCTCCTCCACGTATAGCCCGTGCTGCCAGACTGGCTGGCATGGTGGCATCAGTGGGGTCCCTCCAGGATGTTCCTGTCTTTGTGCCAGTGAGTCCAAGCAGCTGCACACAGCATTTTCCCCCTGTCATCACAGGTGAAGGCCATGATGCTATTTTAGAGGCACAAACACATCCTCGTGCGCTTTTCTTGCGGGCAGTAATTTCAGCATCTGTTCAGGCTGCAGAAGCACCTTGTAGCACAGGAATCATGTGCTCCAATATTTGTTAGAGTGCAGCATTATTTTCCATTGATTTCAGGCTAATCACACAAAGAAAAGCAACATCTGCTGAGTGAATGGGCTCCCAAGGAGAATTAACCGCTCTCATGCACAAAAGAATGGGGAAGAGTTGAACCAGCAAGATTCTCTTTAGCAAGAACATTTATTTTTAGCGCCTTGTATGGCGCAATCGCTCCCTCCCTCCTTTCTGCCAGCACCAGTTGGAGGCAGGAAAATACCGCTGGCAGTGGCTTTTCTCCTTCCTCCCCAGCATGCCCATCCTCACGTCTTGACCCCCTCACTGACTGAGCCACTCAGGAAAAAATGCAACTTCTAGCAGGCCATCCATCTGTGGTGCACATAAACTTATTTGCCAATAAACTGAGAGCAACTGAGATTATTTGAATCTGTGCCAGGGCTCCCCATAACACACGTCAGCTGCACAAAGGTGAAATGGAGAGCCTGGGTAATAAGACGGAAGCAGTGGAGAAAAGTATCCTAACAAGAGTGTGGTAATTAGGATTGGGCTGTTTGTTTCCCTTCCCAGGAAGAGGCAAGCCATAAATCAGGGAGGCATCTGCCGTGCAGGATCCAAGGGCTCACAAAGCAGTAGGAAAAAGCCATCCATCACTGTTAGCAGAAGGAGGATTCAAGTTTAAATTACAGATATTCAAACTATGTATTTATAATTGTTTGGAAACAAAGTTTTCCTTGATTTCTCCCCTGACTCTGGGAGGGGGCTGAGCCAGCTACAGCAGGGATCAACTGATGCCTAATCAGGCTCCAAAAGGAGCAGAAAGGAAAAATTAGGGATCTGGGGTGCAGGTGCTGCCCTCCTCCTAAGCACCTGCACCCACTCTTGCCCTCCTTGCCGCCTTCTCTTTGTGGGCATTTTTCCACAGCACATTTCCAAAATAACCTGGTCCTTGAAACCAAGAGAAGGTAAGAGAGGGACAATCTCAAGAGCTTTTTTCCTGCTGAACGCTCACTCTGGCACATGTCCCATGCCACTGACCTCTCTGTGCTTCCACAGGGAAGAAGTGCTCGTGTGCCCAAGGAATGTAGGCTCCTTCCCCCACAATGTCCTGTGAAACTCCAGGCACTTGCTCACAGCCCCGGGCAAATCTCTGCCCCCTGATTTTGGACAGATGCCATTCCCTGGGTGCTGTCTTCAGCTAAGACTGTGAAAATGGTTTCAATCAGATCACAGCTCCAAGCTCCTCTTGTGAGGCTCAGTTGTCCCCCCTGTGCCCACCCCACAGCCTGCTGCCACATCCCTGTTCCCCACTCTTACCCCACTGGCATGCCCAGCGCATTGCTACATCTCCTCCTATTCGTCCTTCCATCCGTGTGTCCATCTGTCCTGGCTGCAGCAAGCATCTGAGCCCCCAGGCACCCACATGAGCTGCTCATCCCTCATTTCCCCAGTGTCCAGGCGCAGTGGAATTATGTCAATTCCACAGTGATGGAAGCCAGGACTAATAACTGTGCTCCTTTAATTCTCCCCTGGTATTTACAGTCATTGGGATTTGGGAGCTGATATTTATTATTGTTTCATCTGAATATATCTCGAGGCAAGAAAGTTGAGCTGCAAGCACAGAAATGTTCATTGCCCAGATATGAGAGGTCCCCTAGGAGAATATATCAAGAGCTACAGCATTAGCATGTAAAATAAGTGGGGGTGAGAGTGAAATATTGCCTTTCCTGGCCAGCATCTATCAACGGGATATGGGAAGGGCTGTGGGAGAAAGGCAGAGCTGGGGGAGGTTTCCCAGGTGGGGGTAGGGTTTGACACGTTGCCAGGTGTGCATGTGAGTGCCAAGGTAGGGGTTCGCTGCAGACTCTGCCCCAGCAGTGTTGGGCACAGGGAGTGTTCCTGGGAATGCTGCACCCATCGGCAGGCACCTGCCCGTGCTGCACAGGCACTGCTCTGTTCTGTGCCCCTGGGGGATTTCCATGGCCCCTTGCCCCGGGAAAGGTGTGCAACCACTCCCACCGAGCCAGAGAGATCCTCTCCCAGCCTGGTGGGCTCCGCAGGGGTGTCCCAGCCCTCGCCTCATCACCGTCCTAAGTCACCACTTGTCAATCCCCGGATAAATGCAGGCTTTTGGCAGAATTAATCATTCTGGCTGTTTACAAGGCAGTTAAAGGAAGGGGCCAAGTGTCTGATTACAAAGCAAATAAGCCTTGGCGAATTACAAACGTATCAAAGGTAGTTCCAATTAACTGCAGTGATCCACAGGAGAGAGCACCCAGGATAACACCTCGTCCTCTGGCTGGTGTCCTGTACTCGGGAACTGAGCAGTAATGTGTGAAGATTGTAAGCTGCATTCCCGCATGAAGCATGCCAAGTATTGTATATATTTATCAGCCGAAATTGGGGGATTGCTACCAGAAGCCTGAACAGCTAGACACTGCAATTAACATATTATTTGAATATGGCTACATGTTTGCCACACAAATGAAGAAGATGTTCTTCTTGCTCCTTTTAAGCTGAGAAAAACCATACTCCTTCTTGTGTCTGCTGCAACATAAAAGCCATGGCCAGCATCACATCCTCTGGGCTGGGATCGTAGGGGCAAGACTAGCCTGGACCCCCCGGTGCCTTGAGCACTTCCATGGGAGGTCATGCTGTACAAATTCCTCTCCACAGAGACAAAACCAACCTCAAGACTTTTCTTTCTGCAGTGATTCCACCTTCAGAACAGCATCGTGACAAACTGAGAATGAATTTCAGATGATGTCATGCCCCTGGAGTGGCTACACGTGGCTGCAGCCCTCCCTGCCAGCCTATGGCACCAGCCTCTCAGTGCAATGAGCATCTGTTAATGGAATTACTGATTAGTTCACTGACAATTACTACAGCTGATAAAGCTGAGAATGGTCAAGAGTGATGTTTATCCAGAGTGCATTTCCCAGAACATGTTTCAGGGGTGTTCAATGGGCCAGTGAGATAAGAGCAAGAGCAATATTGTATGGGACAGCTCCTGTAAGGCTGTGAGACCTTCAGGGGATGTGGACACTGCTCCAGCCTGCTGTGGGAATACTTCTGCTCTATGTGTGGAGCCCTGTGGGAAGTTCCTAGGGATGGGCTCCCACTGCCACCAGCTCCCCTCTACGGCAATGGGACTCTGGGTGCCCCAAACCTTCCAGGCTCTCACGGCTGCCCCGCAGGCTCTGGTGGGGCTGGCTGGGGTAGGCAGGCAGCAGGGTTAATTTTAGCCAGCACCTGCTCCACTGCAGGGAGTGTATTTCAGAAACACCAAGTGTTTGTTCTTCTGAAACAAAAATATTTCAAAACTTGCGGTTTGTGGAGAACTTTCAAAAACTTGGGATAATTTCAAATTGAAAAGAAACTATGATGCAAAGATTCAAAATATCTATGAAGACAAAATCTGAGTTTTCAGGTGGTTTGATTAGCAGTCTGCCTGCACCCCACTGGATATCAAAGATGCATCTGTGTTTTCAAAAACAGCTCTGAAGATGTTTCCAGGCCCACCTCTAAAATAAATAAATGCATACATAAGTGTGTGCCTGATAAGTGTGCCTGATAAGAATGTGCCTGATAAGAATGAGCTTTGCCAGCTCATCAGAATAAAATGTCAGCAAATGCCAGCAAGTTCCTGACCTTAATTCCAACAGACTTGCCTTCCTCCCCTTTCTGAAATTATTTGCTTCCTTCCCAGACCTTGCTATTTAGATGCTGATCACCAGGTTTTATTGGGCAGAAAAAGCATGTGCTGGTGGTGCTGACCTGCACACATTGCTTGGTGCTTCTGCCTCCTGGGGCTGTGCAGGTGACTGGAGGGACAAGGTGATTCCCAGCAGGAACCCACCACTGGCTCACAGGTAGCAAGTTTTGGGATGCTCTGATGCCACACAGGTGACTCCAGTGCACTCTCCAATTGCAGGGCCACGACCCTGAAAGAATGTGCTGCTGTAGGATTTTGTGGAAGCACATCAAAGCAATGGGGAGCACCGACCTGTGAGCTGGATCCCAACTTTGCTGTGTGACTACCCGCCTGAGGGCCAATTTGCTTTACAAATTACTGTGCAGAGCTGCAAAGTCTGCCATCTGCTCACTTCTTCTCACAGCCATGCCCTGTGATGTTTCCCATTCCCACCTGCATCCAGCAAAGTAAAAAATATCTGCTCTCCTGGCCAAAAGCCCTTTTATTATTTCTCTGGGACGAGAGGCCTCCTGAGCACAAGCAGTGCATGGGGTATTTTCCCCAAACACACTGTGCTGTGCTGCATAAGTGACAGTACATTAAACCCCTTGTTTTGAGAACACAGGCAGCAAGGGAAGGGGGTACCAGCCTCCTGGGGCTGGGGTACGTGCTTGCATTTGAGGGTAGCTGTCTTCTCCTCCCACAATGCTGTGCCACATGAGTTGTGGGGGAAGTTTTGGGGAAGACTGCAGCTTTGTCATGCTGGCACCAACAGTGTTTGAGGTACAAAGTGCTCTGCAAACATTGCATTTTAGGTTATATAAAAGAGGTTCCTGCTATAGACGGTGGATATTACAGTAACATATAAGACTTTCTGGTGGAAAAAGTGTGGAATTTTCACTGTGGTGTTTTATAAGGGTGAGACTAGTGGTGCAGGCTGACACCCACAGGCCAGGTTGCATTTATAACATATTTTTACAGTCTGATCTCTTTTCTAGCTCTGAAACCTGCCAAGACTTTGGGATGTTTTTGGACAAACTTTAACCACTCTGACCAACTCTTTCGGGTCCTTTGCTGGTGGGGCATGTGGCTCACTGCAGACCAATGCACAGGTGAGTTCCTAGGTGGGATGACGGTCATCTCTCCCTGCTGCACCCCGTGATACCCCAGCTGCTGCTGCTGCTGCTGCTGCGGGGCTCCACAGCTGCGGACGGCCCCTCCGCGGGCACGCAATGGTACGGGGTTTATCTTCCTATCGCATAAGCTCCGCTAGAACATCCTCTTGAATGGCAGGTGGGGCTGGTTTCCCCGGGACTCTGCTGCAGAGCAAGGGGGAAACAACCTACACACACCTACACTGCGAAAGCAGGGGAGAGGCTGCGGAAGGCGATCGCGGACCCTCCGTCCAGTTTTCCGTGCCGCATTTCTCGGCCTTCCCAGGAGATGGCAGGCCAGCCTTACAAATCCACATCCCGCAGATCCCGGGAGAGGCGGCACTGGCACCGGGACAGAGCCGCCGTCCCCGCCCGCTGTCGCCGGCGCCGCGAGGCTGCTCGGAGGGCTCACAGGCAAGCCCTTGGGAATGCCCCAGCGGTGGCTCAGGATCGCAGAGCCGTGTTCCCATCCGAACCCCGGCCCTGGTGGGATCCCCTCGGGCTCGGGGGACACCTCAGCCGCCGACTGGCGGGCGCAGGCGGGCGCAGACCGGCGAGCCCCGGTCCCGGTCACCGGGTGGGGACGGACAGGGATGCGACAACGAGCAAACCGGTTACACCACCTCGACGGGTTATTCCAGGGCTCCTAATTATTGATTTTGAATGGGAAGAGACAGGTTCTGGACTCGTAGGACAAACACGAGTGTGTCCCTGTCCTTCCCAGATCTCCTGTAGCTTGTGGTACTGGGATCGGCAGCCCGGAAAGGCTGTCATAAGAAGAGGCGGTGGTTTGGCAGGGAGGAGCAAGGGCAGGGAGGTATAAGGTCNGTAACACAAGGAGAAGATGGAATCGTGAGAAGTGCCGCAGTTGTCCCAAGCTGCCTGTGTGAATGGCTGGAGCACTGCCTGATGCAGTGAGTATCCCCCAGTTGCACCTGGGTCATCAGGCAGGTGGGTTTGGGACAAACTGGTTGCAGCAAGAGCTGCTGTCCCCCGCGCTGCTCTTTCCTGTGCCTGTGATGCAAAACACCCATGAGCAACTGCAGAGGGAGGCTTGTCCTTTGGTTCAACCCCAGTATTTTAAGAGCTGGCTCCAGGCTGGCCCCAGGCACTGCAGCAGTGAGAACAGCCACCACCCTGCAGGAGAAGCCAGAGGAGCAGGCTATGGACTGCCCAGGGCATCTGTCAGGAACCCCACTGCTGCCAGGCAAACCCACTGGGACTGCCTGGAAGGAGCTGGTTTGTTCCCTAGGCTCTGAAGGCTTTCTTTCAAACGCCCATACCTGTACCTGGGGGAACACCTCCCCGAGGGCACCATTCACTGGAGAGATGCTTGCAAGCCCTACCACACGGGATTCAGTTCTTCCCCAAATCCATGGGGCTTTGCTGGTTGTGGAATTTCTACAGTCTGCAAGAATGTGTGTCTGTAATCGAATGTAGCACAGGAACAGGGCTCCAGAGAGGCTGTGGGATCTCTGTCCCTGAGGATACTTGCAGAATGCCTAGACACAGCCCTGAGCTACTGCTCTCCTCTTGAAGCTGAAACTTACCCTGCTGGGAGCAGGCACTGGATGAGAGACCCTCAGGGGACTTATGTGGTGTCTGTATCATTCCCAGCACCTGGGACTTCCATGCTGTCAGCCAAACCTCCACTAGAGATAAACAGAAACATTCAGCAAGAACCCTGGAGCAGATCCAAGCCCAAGACTGTTCCACCACCAGCTTCTGCCTGTCCCAGACTGAAGTGAGTTCAAGCACGTTTTCAGTTCTCTGCACCATTTTTCCCCAGGGATCTCAGTCACAACTGCAACATATAGCACTGATCCCCTGGCCTCTCCCAAAACCAGGAGTAAAAGTTTTCAACAGCGCAGGACTCATTGGTGTCTTCCTTTCAGTGGGAAATCATCCCTTGATTCACTTGTCCAAGTGCTGACAGCTCTGTGAAATCCCACCCTGGGCCTGGCATGGGGAAACTGGCAGCACAACAGCTGTTCACATACACCTCTCACAGCATGAAGGAACACAGGGATTTCTCAGCTTGTCATGTAATTGTTTGTGCCCAGACTATCAGCTGAACCTCTGGGGGTGGTAGGAAGCCCACTCCGTTTTGTGTAGAACAATACATTTTTCAGATGTGGCTGAAGTGCTGTGGCTGGCACTGAACTGTGTTAGAAACTCAAAGGAAGTTTCACCACATGGATTCAGGCTGAAAAATCAATGGCCCTGGATCTGTTAGGCCTTGGGAATGATCAACAATCTGTGCTGCTCTTTGCACTGCAGTAATTTGGAGGGAAGTGGGCTCTGGCTGTAGGAGCATGCAAGCATGGCAAGGCAAGGGCTTTGGGAATTGTGGTTCTGCTGTGGAGAGGAGTACCTCTGAGGCCACTGTTGGCTCTTCAGGCACACTGCGGGAAGATGAGCTCTGCAGCATCCGTGGATATCCAATCACAAAAGCTTGGAGCCCTACCTGAGAGTGCACTGTGCATGTGGGGGTAAGGGATGCAACAGCCCGGACTTGAGGTCAAATATATGTGAATTACTCCCTGAACAGCTGGAAAGCAGCTCTGGGCTGCTCTCAGTGGGTGGGAAGCGTATTCACAGCTTTGAGGACTTTGATAAGGGAGGTCCCAGTAGGACCAGGGGTCTGGTCTCAAGACCTGATCTTTCTTTAAGCGCAAGATGGAGATTTTCCACTTCCAGCTTCCTTGGTTCCCACCGCGTACGGAGTTGAGACAAAGATTTGCGTGCGGAATTCCTTGGTGCGGCTCCCCAGCCCGGAGGGATGCGGGTCCCGCTCCCAGCAGCGGCCTTGCCCTGTTCTGCCCGGGGGAGCGGCTAGCGCCGCCCACCCTCCCCGAACCGCTCCCGAGGCATCGTTTCCCATTATCCCTTCTTTGGTTTTTCGCCCATTTGAAGTTTGGCGGCGGGGCACAAGCCCGGCCCCGCGCACCAGGTCTCAGCGTCACCCGCCCGCCCGCGGCGCTCCCGCACCGGTGCTGCCCGGGGAGGGGCGCGGAGCTCCCGCTCCGGTGCTGCCGGGGAAGGCGGCGCGGAGCCCCTGGGGCCGACGCTGCCCGGGGGNNAGGGCTGCCTGGTCGCGGGGCCGCCATGCCCGCCAAGTCCAAGTACAACCTGGTGGACGACCGGCACGACCTCCGCATCCCCCTGCACAACGAGGACGCCTTCCAGCACGGCATCTGTTTCGAGGCCAAGGTGGGCGGCGGGCGCGGGGGTGCCGCGGGGGTCGCTGCTCGGCGCTGCACCCCGACGCTCCGGGATGCCCGATTTTCCAGCTCTCTCTTGGCATAGCTGTGGGGGTTTTCTGCTTTCCCCGGAGCCCTTCCTCTTGGCGTTGCCCGGTCTCCCCTAAACACAGCTGCGGAGTTGGGCGAGGCTTCCAGCCTGTCCGGTAGGGATGCCCAGACCGGTCGGATGGGTCAGGCTGGAGTGGGATCACCCTCCTGCTTGACCCCTGCATCCCTCTAGGGCTCCGCGTGGTGTTGCTCGGGGACGCTGGCCCCAAAAGCGGGGTCCGTGTGCATCTTCGCAGGCAGGGAAGAGCAGAGGGCTCGGACTGTGCTCTGCGGCTCCAGCGCTGTGGGCAGTGCCGGAGCGCCGCTGGGATGGGACACGGGTGGTTGGGGTCTGCAGGATGCCTTGGACCCTGGTGCTCCTCTAGTGTGAGCAGCCTCGCATGAACTGTGTGCAGGCGGTCAGGGACACACACCCGAAATAAACGTTTTCTATTTCTCTTAACGTATATAAACCATCCTTGCTAGTGGAGTGCTCTTTTCTTTTTATCTTTTCCGTTGGGACTTTTCATTCTCTCTCGCTCCACGTCGGCTGTGGCTTCCCGCAGGCTGGTGCTTGCCATCTCGCAGCAGGCTGACAAAAGCCAAGCTACCGAGCAAGGCACGCTGGCCGGCAGGAAATTGGGAAGGAGCTGGTCAGGAGATTTGGAAAGAGGAAACATAAAATCCTGCTCCGTTTGCTTCTCCCGGGGGTCACAGTTATCATCCCGACGTAGATACTCAAGTGAGGTTGACTTAGGAGAAAAGCCTGGTGTAAAACCGTTTTGAGTGGCAGGAAGACAGGCATCTGTCACACATTGTTGTCTTCGGTGAACACGTGCTGTCAGGGGAAGGAAATTTGGCATCTAATTGTGTGTGATGCCCTCGGGGCAAGGCTGCGGCTCGTCGGAGGGTGTCAAAGTGTTATTTTCCGCCTTTTCTCCGGGCCAGGAGGGAGCTGGGGGTGTTCCTCTGCAGAGGGCCATCACCTGCCCGATTGGCAGGCACTGTGATGCAGAGCAAACCAGCCGAGGAATTGTTTATGGAGCAAACTTAAACCTGCTTTGCAACTATTTCCTGGAAAAGGCTGTTCAAGCTCAACTTTGCAGCCTTTTGCTCCTGGGTGGTTGGAGCCGATTACGGTTTCACTGCCAGCACCTGCTCACCCTTCACCTGCGAGGAGGCTGCAAAGCCTCTCACCTTCTAAATCCCATGCCAGGTTCGGGTGACCCAGCTTGGGGGCTGGAGAGTGGGACAGGGTGTCAGGACAGCAGCCCCTGGGTCTGCTCATGGCTCATCTCTGCTCCATGCTGCTGGGCTGGCTGTGTTAATGCCGTGCTGCATATTAGCCTTTGTTAGCTCCTCTTTCTCTTATTTGGTATCGGGTGGCACGCGCCAATGCCAAGCACAATCCATACGAAACCCAGCTTCTGAATTCCTGTGTTTCTCCAGCAGTCCTTGATGCCAGATACGGAATGCAGATAGCTGAGGCAATTACTCTATCCTTTTATTAGATTGCTGGAGATTAATTAAATGCTTACACTCCTTTACTTCCTTTTATCCGCATGAATCCCAAGCGCTTACACCCGCACAACTCTTGTTGCAGCCAGGCACCCAGCACGAGTCGCAAAAAGGTGGAATTTAGTTCTGCTCTGATTTAGAGCAGAACTTTGAGGGAAGATTAAACCAGAAAAATGCTTCTCTGGGGTGTCGAGACTCAAGTGGCTGTCTCCTCAAATCCTCCTGGGACAGTGATACTGCGGGCGGCAGGGATCCCAGTCAGCAGCTCAGCAGCTGGACCACTGCTCTTTGCTCCAGCAGCCTGAGATTCCTGACGAGCTTGCTTGGGGCTCACTGTAGGGTGGGAGTGTGGACCTGAGTCAGTATGTACTGATTTATTGCTTTAATTCTTAATTGTATTTTTACACTTAGACCTGCTGCTGTCTTTTAGTGGCACATGTGGTGGATGTAGTGCATGTTTTGGTCCATCAGCAGCAGCTGGCATCCATGCTGTTGTCCCCCTTGTCTCTCTCCTGAGGGAGTCTTGGCATCCCGGGTGACTGGGTGGCCACAGGCAGTCAGAATTTGAATCTTTGTCAAACAGAGGTGATGAACCTCAAGCTGTCATGCCATCGGGAGGCTTGTGCCTCTTGTCCCCACTGGAGCTGCTTGCTGCTGTATGTGGTAGCACAGGGTCACTGAGTCAGAGCAAACTGTTCCCTAAGGATTATGTTAATCCATTTTCTGGAGATAAATCCAAGAGATGGAAAATCTCCCTCCATCTTCTTAGGAACAGTAATACATTTCACACATTTGGATCTGTTTTCATTGGGCACTTCTCTTGGCACCAAACCCGCTGTATCCCAGAAATGCCTTGCTCAGGCTGCAGGGAATTGGAGGAGCTGGCTCCGAGGGGAGGCAGGGCATTTGTTTTCTTCTGTGTCTTGCAGTCTGAATTGATTAAAATCAAAAGGCTGGCCTCTTGGGGTAGCTGAGACGTTTGAATGAAAGAACTGGGAGCTGCAGCATGGTGCAGGGGAATGGACAGAAATTCCCACTTGTGCAGTGGTCTTCTGGTTAAATAAATAGGGATGTAGATAGGAAAGACACCTCCTGTTCTCTTCCACCTCCGTAAGAAGGAGAGGGATGTGAGCTTAGTCCTTATCTTCCCAAAGCCCTGGTGCTGCAGGTCAAAACCCAAGGGCCACCTTGTGCAACACCAGCAATTCTGCACATTCAGAAATCATGACTCAGGCTACTCCAACGCCTACAGAGAGAGCAGCAGGCAGATGGAATGGAGAGGTGGAGTCTGGCACTGGACTGCCAGACCCTTGTCTGTTGGAGTGCTGGGTGCAGCTGGGTTTGCTCAGGGAAGTCATTGCTATCCCTGTCGCGGGAGCTGGGGTTGGCTTGCGTTGGGCTGGGCTGGGGCCTCCTGCCCCAGTGGTCTTGTGGTCCAGAGCAAGGTCCCACCTACCAAAGGCCTATTATTGGCAGCTGCTGTTACTCCTTCAGTCCTATTAATCCCCTCTTAGTGCCTTGATATACGTGATTTCCAAAGAAGGGGCAGATGGGTGTGAGAACTCTCTCTGCTGCTCCCCTGTGTGCAGGCAAGGGGAGAAGTGGCTGCCCAAACACATCTGAATCCTTAGTGGACCCAATGCCTGTGGTCTGGGACTGCCATGGGCCTGGGTATCTCATACGCTGAAACATGCTGTTCTGATACCAGCCCTGCTCACAGGTAAATGTGGGACTGGAGGTTTGGGAGGGTTGCTGTTCTTCAGTGCAGCAGGTGGGGGTTTTGTGTTTGGCTGGTGGGGTGGTTTTTTTCCCCTTAAGTGGTCTTGGCAACCAGGCTCTTTCTGTCATTTTTGTCAGTGCTTTTCTCTGCTTCTGTGTGTGGGAAACTGAAGTTGAACTGAGCATCTGCTGCTGTCTATGTTTGGAGATGGGACATGGAGGAGACTTAAGTCTGATCCGTGATGTCCCTTCCTCTGAACCTCTCCAGGCCACCTGCCTGCCTCTCTGCAGGGGCTGTGAGCGCTGGCAGGTGCTGCCAGTTGCTCCAAAGAGAAATCCTTTATCAGGAAAATGATTATGGTCTCAAGTGAGCACTAAGCAGGGAGTACATGTGTGTTTCCACTCGTGTGTATATTTTTATGTACGTAGGGGCTGCAAATAACAGCGTTGGAAGTGAACTGAATTGCAGGCAGCAGTGATGGAGATTTCAGTTCCCTTCCACTGCTTCAGGCTTCCGTCCCAGCAAGGGTCCCTTTCCTGGAGGGCTGGGAAGCAGGAGACAGGTTGTGTGATGCTCTGCACCAGTTTGGCTGGCTGGGAGGGAGTTGGCAGCTCTGTTTGGGGGCTGTTTGTACTGACAGTTCTAGTGTGCTCTGCTGGGGCTGCTCAGCCCAGAGCAAAGCTGCAGTGTGCCTGAGCCCAAGATTGCTCGCTCCAGGCTATAAATAACCTTCCCAAGTCTACAAAGGTTCTCATCTGAAACAGTGGCATATTTCTGCCATACTTGTTAAGTCAGTTCATAGGCTGCTTAGTGGAGCTCTTAGCAAAGAAAACTCCGTCTGGCTTTGGCAGAGACGTGTGTGCCCAGGCTGTGGGTCCCAGGTGGGCGGCGTGTGGGCTCTGCAGGTGTCAGGAGGAGCCGCAGGAGCAGCAGTGGGAGTGGGATGCTCCCAGCCCTGCTTTCTGCAGTGCTCTGGGGTTGTACATCCCTGTTGTAGCTGGGTAGAGATGCAGGAAGCTCAGGCCCTGTGTGGGGGCGGCTGTGGGCAGGTGGGAATGGAAACACGGTGAGTGGACAGTCCTGCTTCACTGCCATGGAAAAACTTAATCCCTCCTCAGGATCCATCCTGCTGGGTCTGTGCCCTGCTAGCCTGCTGCACGGTCACCTGCAGCAAAGGTGTCCCCTTTTCAGGTGAGCCCTGTTTTGGCTGGTGGAAGGGGAGAGTGGGTGTGATGCTCGTGGCTGTGGTGAGTGTCCTGGCGTCTCCAGAGCTCTGTGTTTCTTGCACTTGGGCCCCAGGGCAGCTCCTAAGCAGGACTAGTGCTGCTGGGACCAGCAGACACATAGGCACTGGTGTCCTTAAGGGTTCTGCCTGCCTGCTGTGAAGGTCTTTGGTGTGTCAATGCCCAGTGTCCAGCTGCATGGCTCTGGATGGCTCTGACACACTGCCTCAGACTACCTGGATGTGTTGTCCTCGGGGCGCAGAGCCCTGCTCAGGGAGGAACTGGGCAAGGCTGAGGTGCCAAGCTCAGCGGAGCACCCATCTGCTGAACTCAGAATAGAAGCCAGGCCCTTTTTCCATTAAAGTCAGCTGGCATTGTGAATTTTCCATCCCTTTTGGCCTCTGAGCCTGCGCCACCACAGTCTGAGTAAACTTCCCCCTTTCCACCCAGCAAGGCAGGGTATTCCTGAGGTGCAGGGCAGAGCCAGGGCCATGCCAGCCCAGACTGTTGGCTCCCTGGGTTGAGGCCATGCATGGGCAACTGGAGAGCAGGAACAGTGGGACAGCCAATGCCCTAGGAATGGATTTCTCCCTGCTTTCCCTGACAGCAGCAGCCTGGGGAGAAGCCCTTATCAGCCAGACTGCACACAGACTGGGTGTCCCCTGGGTGCTGGAGAAATAAAGAGGTTTCAGACTGGTGCCCAAGCACTTTGTCCCTCACTTTGTGGCCCAGCCATGTGTGACAGGGTCAATGTCCCAGTACCTGGGGCAGGCCTCACACTGCCCTGGCCTCTGTAGAAATCTGGGGACCCTTGTGCCCTGCATCTGGTGCTTCCCACCCTCTGGTCACCCCTCCCTAACCCGTGGGCAGGACCCTTGCCCAGACAGACCGGGCTCTCCTGGCCCTGAAGACGGCCTGGGGCCGGTGCCAGCGTGTCCCCCACCCTACTGCCTGCAGCTCCCATAAAGAAGCAGTGACTCCTCATCTGTGGTAGGGTCTCTGGCTCAGGGTGGCTCTGGCAGCTGGCAGCCAGCCAATGCAGGCTCCCCTGTAAGCCGGGGATGATTCAGCCCTGACCTTTGCACGCAGTATTGGGCTGTTGGAGCAGCAAGAAGGCAGCATCTCCTCCCCAGGAAGGCTTTGTCTGTCCACCTCTGCCCACCACCGATCTCATCAACACCCCTTCTGAGGTGTCCCCGGGCAGCGATGCGACTGGTCTTCAGTTTTTCCAAAAATATCTGCCACCTGCTGTCACAGAAAAAGCAACTTCTCAAGAAAAGTCGTTTCTGACAGAGTAGAAAACGAGCAGTATTCAATAGCCTGGAGGAAAAATGAGAAACTGAGTGACTTGTGCAAACACTGCTTTGGCAAAGTGTTCCCCTTTGTTTTCTGTTTAAAAAACAAATTTCTTTTTTTCTCTGGCATTTCCCAGAACTGGGCAGGTCTTTTGTAGGCCATGGGCAGAGCGTGCAGTGGTGTAAGCTGTGTGCAGGGGCCCCTGCCCACTGCGCCTAGGACAGAGGGGAGAGCATGTTTGCATGGGAAGGGGACAGCAAGCAGAGTCCCTTTGGCTGCTGAGCAGCCTGACAGGTGCTGCCGCCTCCCAGGCCAGGGGGAGGGATTGCCTCTTCTGGGGCCCTGGAAGGATGGATGGAAGGCTGGGTCCCAACATGGGGATGAGGAGCAGCAGGGTATACGAAGGACCAAAAGCACCCTACAAAAGAAGTGCTTTGTGCTGGCATCACAGCCTGGAGCAGCACTGGCTCTTGGCAGTGTGAGGGCTACCTTTGTGGGGCTGCCAAGGTGCCTGCTGCTGAGGGACCCCCTTGGCTGCCCATTCACCTGGCAGGTGGCCTTTCTTCCCCTAACTGGGCTGGGGAGGAGGAGGCTGCCTAGGACAACCCATGGGGATTTGTGACCCCCTGGTCCCACTTGGTGCTCTTGGGTGTGGGACTCCAGTTCTGTCCCCCCATTCCTTGGCAGGGTGGTGAGGCCGTGGATCTGGAGACGATTATTTGGAAAAGCCACATCCTGCTTATGTACGCATGTTCTCCCCCTTGGTTTGCAGGGGCTTGGGGAGGGTGAGTTCTTTCATGGCTTTATTTTCTTTGTCAGCTCTTCTGCACAGCTTTATTTTCTTCCCTTTTGTCTCAGGCACCTTCCTTTCTCCTTCCTTCCTCCCTTTGCCGTGGGGTCAGCTTGCTGGCATGGATGCTGGCCTGAGCCCTGGGAACCAGGACAGTGGCCCCTGCAGGGACTGGGACCACCACGGAGTGCCTGGCACCTCACTGGGGGCGCACGTGTGTTAAAGGAAGGCAGAAATCTGTGCCTGGGAGTGCCCATACTTGGGGGTCTGCGAGCTCCTACCCTGGCAGAGAGGGAGCTCAGTCTCACAGATGGGGTGGAGTGGGGTGAGTGGGAAGTATTGCACTGTGGAAGCTCTGGCTGCTTTGCTTATCCTCGTCTTTGCCTCACCTGCTTGTTCCCACACCTATTCCCATAATTAAAATTGGTACTGTGAGTAGGAGGGCTGGAGGAGAGTGGAGCAGGAGCAGCCCTGAGTGTGTTCAATGCCGGCAAATCACTGCTGAATATGGATGGTTTCTCAGACCATCCCCCCAGCTTGCTTGGGAAGTTTTTTAGCTGAAAGACCAACTCCCAAGTCCCCATTTTGGGGGGATATTCACCATATTGTGAAGGCTTACTCTTCTGCAGCGCACTTGTCACGTGTGATTTCTGCCCTTAAGGCAAAAATAATCCGGAAAGACTTTGTCCATCTGCTGAGGCACGTGAAATGTGTGAAAAATACCTGCCTCTAGAATGGGGGGAGAGGGCGGTGTTTTTGGGGCTGTGAGCACGGTCACTATGGGCAGTGAGCCCACACTGGGGCTGGATGTGCCATGGGCTCTGGTGGGAGCACCCACAGGCTGTGGGATACAGCAGGATGCTCTGGAAACCAGGCTGGGGGGCAAAGGTGAATCCTGCAGGGTTTGTGACCTGTGCCCTCTATTTGGGTACATGTGGGCATGAGCTGGAGCACAGATAGGACAGCATCAAGACAACCCTGCTGCTGATGCTGTTTCTCAGGAAGCCAGTCCAAAGGGGTGGTGCCTGGCCCAGGGTGGTGTCTGATTGTGCTTGCAGGGCACCCCAGCCTTGCTGAGCTCCGACACGCAGTTGTGGCCATGTGGTTTGGTGGGCAGCCAGGAGCTTGGCATGGCTGGAGTTCCTGTGGCCGTGGGAGCCAGGGTGGTGCAGCTGTCTCCTGCCCAGCTGGCACTGCCTGCCTTGTCCTTGGGCATGGCTGTGTTCTGCACCTGCCTGGGCAAGGAAAGCACAGGGGAAGGAAAGAGATTACCAGGCAGCGACCTCATGCAGCTGGGAATAGCTGGAAGAAGATTGGCTTCCTCTGGCTGCAAGTCTGTCCTTCTCCTCGCACAGAATAAGAATCCTGCTTCCGCAGGTGGTCCCTGGCAGAAAAGTGACGTGGGAAGGCTTGGTGGGGAAGTATGACAGGGATGTTTGCCTGGCAGAGCAGGATGGGGAAAGGCTTTTTCCTTAAGTCCTGCATGATGACTGCAGGTTTGGGGCTCCAGCTGCCTCTGCCTTCCTCCTCAGCTCCTGCTTTTTACTGATGGTTTCCAGACCTTACCTCAGAAAAGGGGATGTATTGATGTCTGAGATGCCTCTGTCAGGTGACCTACCCCTTTGAAGGGGCAGCAGACTCTGTGTAGAGGATGTGACAGGGAACTTGCCCAGAGCTGTGTGCCCTCCACAGGGCAGTGAGGGGCTGGGCATCATGTAATTCCTGCTTACATAAGGCTGCCCTGCTCCGCACAGCCTGCGTGGCACGTGACGGGCATGCCAGCTGTTTGGGGCTTATTTTTATATCCTGTCTCTGCACATCTCCTCTCAGCACCAACTGCCCTGTGCTGGTCACTGGACACCTGCCTCTATGTCCCCTAGGCAGGAGCTGCGTGTCTGGGGATGGCCTGGCTGTGGGGGGTTGGTGAGGAGGGCTCTCAGAAGCACAGGACTCCCTGAGTTTCTGTCCCACAGGGCCCTCTGGGGCAGCTCATACACAAAGCCCAGGTGTGGTCGTGCATCCCTTGCACGGTGCCATCCCTCCTTAGAGCTGGCAATCCCAGTGCAGGGGAGGTGGAACTCCCGCAGCGAGCCGGGAGAGAAATAAGCCCTCTCAGCAGCCTCTGCCTGAGCACATGTTCATCAGACACTTAAGCACCCATCTTGGTGCTGCTGCTGGGAACCAGCCACCTGGGCTTTCGTGGTGTCAGCAGAGGTTATGGCCATATTCCCAGGAACACGTAGCCCTGCTGAGTTTGGTGCCCGCGCTGTGCTGCCGAGGGTTACATCAGCCCTTGTGTTGAGATGAAGCGTGGGAGCACAGAGAGCCAGTAAATAGGCTCAAAACGCTTTTCTTTTAACTACACGTTTTTAGTGCTCAGCATTGATTCTTCATGGCTTGTCTGTTTTCTGATCTTTCTTCAGAATCTGCCCTCTTCCATTTTATTTTTAAAAAGGTTTTGTTCCGTGTCTCTCCGTGCGGGGTCGAAGTGACGCTGCCTTTGGTCCCCTTTGAATAGCAGAGCAGAGCGGCTCCTTTATTCTGGAGGCTTGGCCTGGAGGCTCAGCATTCCTGCAAAAAACAGCCACGGGTTTGGCAGGGCTGCAATTAAATAATGGAGGGCCTGTCACAGGAGGTCAGGCTATTTTAGGGATATTCCAGTATCCAGGTCTGTAATAGATGACTCATCGCAACCGAGGGGATATTTGCTTAGCAAACCTCTGTGCTTTGATCATGGCCTAGATGAGTGAGTTCTGCTGGCCTGATGGCTGAAAGTTATTTTATTGCTAGAAAAAGGATTTTTGACCACTTGCAATATTGTGGTGAGGGAACAGCTTCATGGCTGGAGGCGTGCAAGGATTCAGGTGCAGCAGGCAAAACGCTGCTCATTCCCCAGAAGTGACCCTGGGTTCCCTCTGTGGATACAACTGAGGCCATGGTGGGACTATGGGGTTCCCAGTGCTGTAGGAACCGGACTAATCTTCTTTCTTTCCTTGCAGTACATCGGGAGCCTGGATGTGCCGCGGCCAAACAGCCGTGTGGAGATCGTGACGGCCATGCGGCGCATCAGGGTGAGTGTGGCCAGCCTGCTCCTCCTCCTTCCTCACCCCACTGCCTGGGCTTCTCCTCCATGTGTACCTGCAGCTTTGTCTTGCATAAATCCTGTCCTCCAGTGTATTCATAACTCTCTCTGCTCCCATCTCCGTGTCACCTGGGCACGTGTCTGCAGGCTGAGTGTGGCACAGAGTCCTGCTTGCAGCACAGCTGTCCCCCGTGGTATCTGGACATGGCGCGTGCTGTGGCTGCAGCCTGAGCGCCAGCAGGGCTGTGTCTGTGCTCCCAGCGCTGCAGAGGCAGAGATGGGCTGGAAGGTGGATGTGGGCTGTCAGGCTGCTGGTACCCGATGGTAACTGTAGCGTGTCCATGATTGGGAGCATTTTCTCATTTGTCAGTCCCCTTAACAACAAGCTACTTGTGCCAGAGTTTCCCTGGGGTTTTACTGCTCCTGTAAGAGTTTCAGCAACATGAAGGTTCTGGTGCTGCCTGGACATGGCAGCAGGTTAGTGCTGAATGATAGTGTGCAAATTAAAGTGCAGAGTAAAGAGCTGTGGGGCTGGCCAGCAGTGAACTTGTTTAACAGTGAGTAGGTCAGGGAGTATCATCTGGTAATGAAGTCATCTGGCTTCCCAAAGTACTTACAATCAGGATATGGGATACCCTTGCAGTATAATGTTGGGCCAGTAGCCAGGAGAGAAGCTTTTCTTCTGCTCCCCAGCCTCTGGCCAGCAAATCTGCAAGGTGTTCAGAGGGGGTTGGGAGGGGAGCAAGCCATGCACCCTATAACTCGTTGCCCCCCAGGCTGAAAAAAGCAGGAGCTTCATTGGCCCTTGGCGTGGAGTGTGTGGCTGTAAGTGCAGGTAATTTGGTCTCTCCTTGGGCCACAGCAAGGAGTATGCCCTGTCCTCTGGGGATACTCTCTCCTGGGAATAACACCCTGAACTGGAAAGGCCTGAAGGCACTTGCAGGGACATTGGGTAAGGGATGAGCTGTCTTTCTGTTGGTCTCATAGGATCCCATAATCACCAAAACTGCTCCTGTTGCTGAGCAGCTGCTTCAGAGCTCTGCTCCTCTCAGCTGTTCATGCGGACCCTTGCTATAATCTCATTTTCTCTTTCCCCAGAGGAGGAGAGGAGTATCATATCCCAAGGTAAGGAGTGTCACATTCAAAAGACAGGGATTTCAAGGCTCTTCTGTTTCAAATTTTCAGGGTGTGAATAGTTTGTGGGCTTTCCCCAACAGCTTTCCTGCCTGCTGTCCTGCCCTCTCTGTGGGGGTTAATGTTGTGACTGGGGAATGAGCTGGGATGGCCTTTATGGTGTTAGGTTTGCTCACCTTGTGTCCAGACAAAGTTTGGGACGGAGTGACTGTTAGTCATCAAGAGCTCTCATAAACAGCATTTTCCTTCAGTGCCTTTCAAGATAAGACTTTTGAACAAATACACCTCCAGCCCCAAAATCACAGAGCATCATCTCAGTGTGGAAAGGCTGGCACAACTTGGAGGGCTTAAGTAAACCCTGGGGGAAAAACAAGAACACCAGAACATCCTTGTTGACCAGTATAAATAAACTCAAGCACAGTCTAGAACATTTACAGGTGCAGCTCTGAGTGGCAGTGAGAGGACATAGAATAGGGTAACATAATGGTTTCTCGTGGTGAATATGTTTGAAGCGTGTGCTCAGGCTTTCTTCACTTAGTGTAAAACAGGAGAGATGCAAATCATTGAAAGGCCATGACTTTGCAGATCAGTTCTGCCAGAGAGACCTTGAATGTCTGTTTATTTGTTGGGGTGATGCTGTTTGTGAGGAGGATGCCAAGATGGTTGGTTTGATGGCTGTTTACATGCAAAGCCCTCCCCTGGTGTGCTGTGCTTTTCCCTGGCTGGGTGCCTGGCAGCAGGAGGACATTGCTGAGGACATTTCTGGCTGGGCTGGGCGCTGGGGGCTACTTTCAGTTTGGCTGGAGCTGAGGGGGAATGCATGTCCTCCTTACAGAGCACGGCTACCCTTCTGCTTTAAGACATAAAATAATCCCATAATACTGGCATGGGGAAACCAGAGGAAGAGAAAAGTTTATTTAGGCACAGAAGGCAAGCAGTGGGAGATGGTCAAGTGCAAGCAGCAGCAGCTTTGTGTGTAGGGTGTGAAGCAGCTGCTGACCCTGAGGTTTGTGTGGTTTTTAATGCAGTCCCTGATTTAGAGGGAAGGTGCTCTATCTCAGTTTGTTCCAAGTTAGTCACTGCTGATGAAGGGACCCTCACCATCCCCTCTTGCTGCCTCAACTCGCCTTTCTCAGTGCTGCCTTCACCATAGCTGCTCTCTAGGCTTTCCCTCTATTTACTGAGTGATTTAAAAAATGGCCCTGCAAAGAAGTGAGGATGCTGTCTGCCCAAGTGGGGAGAATGCCCCGGAAGCCCCCCCGTGACTGCCTGGGCTTGGCTGGAAACAGGGAGGGATGGGGACAACAGCAGCAGCACTCCTGTAGCACTGCCTTCCTTCTACTCTCCCACACTCAGGGTCTGGCAGCTCTTCCTGTTTACATCGAGCCCTAACCCTTTGGGGGCACAGAGGAGGCAGTGCATAGCTGACATTGCTGGGATGCCTGCCCCAGGCAAGCCCACCCTGCAGAGCAGAGCCATGGCTGCACCTCAGCAAGAGGGGCAGGTGAAGCCCAAAGCTGGTCCCTTTTGCGGGTCAGGGGTGAGAGGATCTTTAAACAGGGGGTTGGTGTTGCAGGCCGTGGATGCCATCCCCTTCTCCCCACTGCTGAAGGGCTGGTGATGCCATGCCCATCCTCATAGTCCTGGCCAGAGGGAGTTTCTGTCCAGAAGCAGGAGAATGTGGAGAATTCCTGGGATTTTTGGAGCTCAGCTCTGGGTGAGGAGGGAAGGTGGTCAGCTGACTGTCTCTGCTTTTCCTTCCTGCATGGGCCAGGCTTGTGGGAACACAGCCCTCTCTGCACTGCACCTTGGTATAAATCCCTGGCCCTGAAATGGCTCAATGGAATGGGACATTAGCCATGCTAAAGATGCACTTGAAGAGCAATTTTGTGAACGTGTGCTGCAGCTTTCCTCCAAACCCTACATCTCTCCTGCAGACCACTGATGGCCACATAGGTAATGAATACAGTAGATCAGGGCTTGTTTCCTGGGCAAACAGTGGGGCTTCTGTTGGTACAACTGGCTCCTGTCTCCTCCTCATCCCAAACAAGCTGACACAGTCCATGTTGCTTCATGCCCTGAACTGCTGGAGTAGGTTGGTTTTCCAAATGCTCCTTGGCTCCTCTGGATGCAAGATATGAGGAACTGATCTGTAAGTTGAGGAAGTCACCTGAACATCCAAAAGCCCCAAAGTAAGAGTGGTGTATCCGCAACACTAAGGATGATGAGCTGCTGCAGATTTTAGTTGAAAGTGCCCAAGCAGGTGGCAAGATATCTTTTTCTTTCTCCTCCCTTCCCCACCCTTCCTGGTGAACTCATGGGCCCTAAATGACAATGATAACTGTATTTTTTAGCTGTCATGATGTAAACTCATGCAAATGCTTTCCTCTCCATGCCCCTGGCATGTCTCCAGCACAGCCAGCACTCCCTGGCTGGGGCTTGGTGCCCTGGTTCTAGAGAATTTGGGATCAGCCCTTTTGGATTGCTGAGTGCAGCTTTGATCCAAGTTTTCTTTGGAACCAGAAAGGATGAAATCCTATATAGGCACTTCTTAAAAGCTGCTTCGGTGGAACTCTTCTGCAAGGCTGTTTCTGGGAAGTGTCCAGCTGAGTTTTGCAGGCTCAAAACATGGAGGCATTCCAAGCACTTGAAAATCTTGCTCCTCTACACCTCCTACTCTGTCAGGTACATCTGATTTTGTGGGACTTCTGCTGCTTTGCATAGTTGAGCTCAATTTTAGCAAATTGGCAAAATTGCTGAATTTCTACAAGCTTGTGTAAAGCAAGATTTCGCATCCTCTGCAGGCCACAGGTGCAGTTGGACTGGTGTGAAAATTTATGTGTGTGGCCAGTTATTGGTGTAGAGCTCCTGGTGTAACTGAGCTTATTTAATTAGAATATTTCTCAGCTATCCCTGCTCTTGCCATGGTGAGTTTTAAAAAGCATGAGGCCATTTACAGTGATGCCTTCCTATTTTTTTTCCTTTTTTCTCTCCCTGTCTGACCCTTCTGTAAAACAGAGCAGGATTTGGGAGCAAGCTGGCCCTGCATGCCTGGGGCAGCCGACTCCTGTCTGTGAGGACCAGCACAGTGGGAAGTGGGCTGGCCAGGAGATGCTCAGGCTCGGGCCACCTGAAGAGCACAGCCTGCTTTGTGCCAAGTCATGGCACTCGCTGCAAGGTGAATTATTGACAAGCTAATTACTTGATATGGTTATCCAAGATGAACAAGATTATGTTGTATTAGGTCTGGGAGGAACTGAAAGGATGTCTGTAATAATTTCAGTTGCTCTTTCAGTGCTCTGACAGGTAGAATAAAGGGGTGAAGCCTTCTGGGCATGCTTGTATTTCTCCTGGCATCACCAGTGCTACTTAATGTCATAATAAAATAATGACTAGTCTGGTATTGCTGCCAGCATGGCATGAGATAGGCCAGGATTTCATCCTGTGGTTAGTATTTGATCAATAAACTGGTTGAATTAGTTACCCAGATTGATTAGAGCAGCCTTTTGTCCAAGACTGCTCATGTTTCCAGGAGAGTTGGTCAAAGCCTGGTGACCCTGCCTTTATTGCCTGCCTTAGGGTCATGGCCAGGATGGGGTGAGTGTTTTCCAGTGGAGCTCTGGGCTCCAGTGGGGTGCTCTCCAGTGGAGCAGTGAGCAGTGTGAGTTACAATGCACAGAGGATAAAATGTGTTCTGGAAGGTAAATGGCTCTATGTGCCAGAAAACTGGCATCTGGGCTGTTGAAGAGGTGTGAAGTGTGAGCCATTAATGCTGGAAAGCAAGGGCTGAGCCCTGGGGGAAGGCACTGAGGGATGGGGCATGCTTGCCAGAGAGACTTTGGAAAGGCACTGAAAGCCCGGAGACGGGAGCGAGCAGTGGCTGTGTGTCTCCTGAGCGTGCCGGGTCGTGCAGTGGCAGGAATGACTGTGCTCAGCCAGACGTGTGACCCGCTGGGAGCTGAGCAGGTGAGGAATAGGCACGCTCCCGAGCCCTGCTAGCTGGCTGTATAAATAAGTTGTGATAAGCTCATTGCCTTGCAGCTTCCAGCAATACCCTTTCCAAGAGCTCTCTGCCAAACCTGCGACAGCCTCATGGCCAGGCTCCCAAATAGAGTGGGGTGGCCATCCTGGGGCAGGAAAGAGCAGGGGGTTCCCAGTTGGACGGACAGCTCAGTCGTGGAGCAAGTGAGGATGACGGAAACCATAACGGGGTGAGGGAGCCAGGTGATGCACGCCATGTGGTCTTCCCCATAGCTCCTGTGTCCCTGAGGAGCTCAGCACTTCTGCTCTGGGTGAGTGTCCCACAGGCAGGCAATGCTTGGGGCCCTGGCAGGGACACATGGGCTGGCGCTGGGCGTGCCAGCACCGGCAGCAGCATTCCTGGTGGGTGATGCTGGCCTGGAGCCAGCCCAGTGCCTTTGAGAAGACTGGAAGCCAAATAGGCACCAAGCCCAGGGCAGGACTGGAGCTGCCAGCAGAAAGCTGGGAGGCAGCAGTGCCTTCTGTCCTCTACACCCTGTCACACATCCTTGCCCTCCGTGTGCTTGGGCTGGACATTCCTGGGCTGGACTCTGCTCCTTCGCTGGGAGCCTGTGATGTCTCCCTATGATTCATCTCCCTCCCTGCCTGGGGGCTTTCCCCACTGTGCTCATACTGAGTCACTTCACTGCCTTGCCCTGCCACTGTCTGAGCCATCAGTAAATATCTGCAGGGACCTCAGGGGAGAGGATGGGGGATAATGTCTGCCAGGCTCCCTGAACGTGGAGGGAGGGCAGACCTTTGCTGTCATGGCTTCCCAGCCAGGGGATGTTCTGCTGGCTCCCACCCCTCTCTAAGTTTAGGGCCAGCATGTAAAGCCATTTCACCAAAGTCCATCCTCTATGTGCCCTTGTCCTTCCTACTCTTCCTCCTGCTTCCCACTCATTTTTCCTCAGAAATGGTCCTTCCAGCATGTTTGAAGAACTACACTGGTGCACAACCTGTGGGGCACAGCAGGCTGGCCAGGTAACCTTGGGTCTCCCTGGCTCCCTCCTGTGAGACTCCTGTGTTGCACAGGTGGTTCTTGGCAGGGCTCAGCTGCACCAGAAGCAGGGGAATGTGGAGCAGCAGACCCTGCTCCTGGAGCACAGGCACACGTGGAGTCTGTGGGACTGCAGATGCCACGGGAGCTGCCGACGGGCCTCTCCTGCTTCTCCTGCTCTGGCTTTTCCTCTTGCCTAGAAAGGAAAGATTTGATGCACACTCTGCCTCCCAGGCATGAAAGTATTCAGCCTGGATGCAGCTTGTTCTGGGAGATTTGGGGCTGTATTAGCACTGGGATTGCTGTTGGTGAGTGTTTGAAGAGTTCCTACAGAAGCCATCATCCTTTGATAGCCTTCTGCAAGGTGATAGAGCTTCCTTTGATGGCCTGAGCCTCAGGCTTGCATAAACCTCTGCTGAAGGTGTTGTTACTGTGGGAAAGGGCTCACCAGCTGTCACACACCCAGCTCAGTGCGCAGCAGTCCCACCACTGTCACCAAGAGGGAACAGTCTCTTCTGCTGCTAGAAAATTGCTGGTGGAGATATCTATCTGTACTTCACTTTTTATTTTAGAGTAAATTTCTAACTGTGCCTAAGAATAAGCTCCTGGCTACTTGAGAAGTTGTTGATAAGAAAAAATAGGTTTGAGAGAAGTGTGCTGAGGTTTGGCTGGTTTCAGGCCCTGTGACCCATCCTAGCATCTCTCAGCAGTATCTGGGCAGTGCAGTGAATAACTGGACCTTCTCCCTGAGTTTGTGTCTCCTCTCACTCTTGGCATTGTTTTTATTTGGAGTTTTTTTTCTCTTCTCATTTACTACAATGTGGAATTTTCATGTGTTTTTTAACAAATCAGTGACTTCATCAATTTTCTGCCATCATGGCAACATTTTACTTTTGGGATGGAGTGGGACCAAATGCTCCTTGGTGCTGACTGCTGATGCTGCCTAGGCCTGAGCAGAAGAGATGCAGGCAGCCTTATTCTGGGCAGTCACATCTTCCAGCCGGGCTTGAGTGTGTCCAGAGACAATACCTCACTCTTGTTCCATGGTTAAAGGGAGAAATAACCTAGGAAAAGGAGACCAAAGTGTTACTGAAGCTCACAAGCAGGGGTCGAGCAATATTTAGTATCCATTTTATGGGTGAGAGCCTAAGACGCAGGGAGGCTGTGACTTGTCAGACTCCTTCCAAGGGAGACATCCCTGTGCAGGGAACCAGGCTGAATTAAAGTCAAACCAAACTGAAGTCAGCTTTGAATGCTTCTCTTGTGTATGATCCTTTCTGCTCTTGTGCTTCCCTGCTGGTCCTCAAAGGCCAAGGACCCTTTAATTTAATCTGTTGTGGTCTTTGCTGCATCACCTCAGAAGAGAGGCAAAAGTCTGGGGCTNAGTTTCTTCCCTGCTAAAATGAATTCTTGGTGGTTTTGGCTCAGTGGAGCAGGAAGATGTTCCAAGGGATGCTGTGCCCTGGGGAGGCATGGAGTCAGAGCCTGCCTTGCTGCCTGCAGCAAGGTGAGAGGGATTTGGGGTGTCACTGCTTCCTGCCCTGTGTGGGAGCAGAGGAAAGCAGCACATCTGGTTAAAAGGAGAGGTTGCAAAATCTATTGTGTGGACTGGTCTGTGGAATGGGAGTTTAATTAGGGAGTGGGAGGAAAGGATGTGTCTATTGTAGGGCAGCAGAAGGAGCAAGCACTGCCCAGAACAAGGGAAAGGAGCCAAGCACTCTCCCCATCCCAGCAGAGGAGGCTGTAGCCTACAGAGCAGACTGAAATCCCTGGAGATTCCCTGCCTCCTCCTGCGTGCTCCTTGTCACCTCACGGGGAGGCTGCCAGGACCACACAGGGCTGCTGCTCCTCCATGTGGCACTATGGCTGCTGGCTGCTCCGGTGTCCCTGCGAGTGATAGTTGGTAGGTGATCTGCTTCAGCCAGGATTTTTGGAAGGCACAGACTTTCCCATCTAGAGTAAAGTCTACCCAGGGCAAAGACTCTAGACAAAGAATTTTCAGAATAGGAAACGTTTCCTTCTCAGGCCAGGCTTCCCTGATGGAGCATGACGATCCTAGTGATTCTTAATCTGTCGCTTGGTTTTCAGCAGTGGGTGTGTAGTGTGATAGGGAAAAATCCTCAACCAAACCAGTTCCCTGTGTCATGGGCTTGCATATGGAAACTGCTGATCTGTTCCAGCAGAAGCTGCAAAAACCAGCCTGAAGTGTGTATTTGCCCCAGGAAACTTCAGCAGAGATGGTTAAATTTCAGCTTAATTCTCTAACAGGAAACAGCCCGACCTGTGATGTCTTACAGTGTTGTTGTTGGATTGCAGTAGTGGTATGCATCTGAGAGAGCCACCATCGCTTTATTTTTCTCTCCAAGGCCTCCAGTTTTGTTTTAGCATTTTGCTCCAATAAGACATTTTCTTATTCCCTCTTAACATGATGCATGGGACTGGTCTGGTCTCCTTCAAACATTCCGTGATCCTTGGGAACTTGGGGGATGTGTGTGTATCCCCAGCACAAAGAGCACATCTGTGCTGACTTCTACTTACATGCTAAGAAATCCACATTATCTAAAAGAAGAGAAATCCAGAATAACTGGCCAAAGCTGTTGGTGGGTGTGACTTGGAGTGCAGGTCCCCTTGAGCTTTCTGTGAAAAAGACCTGTCTTTCTGTGGTTTGAGTGGATCCAAATTCAACTTCCAGCCAGCTGATTTTTTGTGCATTTGCCTGAAGTCTGAGCCTTTGATGTGAGGAAGCTCTTCTCAAGTCCCAGGTCTGAGCTGCGGACAAGTGCCCACTGAGCCTGCTCTGTGGACAGGCCAAATACAGAGAGTTTGTTTTAACCTCTGGGATGTAGGAGTCTGGGGAAACTGCCTCATGTTCTTGTTGATTTTTTTCTGAACTGTTTTCTGTTACTTCTTTGAAGTGTGTGATAAAGCAGATGTTCTGTAGGAATGTATTCTATTGGTAGTGATTTCAGTGGTGCCGTGGTTTGAGATAATGTCACCTTTCTGTTTTGCTGCATGTTGCCCAGGACCACGCTGTCTTCCTAGTGTCCATTGAACTGGAATGACACCTTCCAATGCCTCCAGGGTCTTTTTAGGGTATGTTTCTGCATCTTGGTAGATGCAGCTTCTGTTCCTTTTTCCTGTGAGAAGCTGCTTGGCCAATGCCATATAAAATCATCCTGAAATGACTAGATGCCAGATTCCTGTACACTTGGCCTTGATAGCAAATACTCTTCCNCTGTGCTCTCCTCACTGGGGTTTCCTGGAAGCACAGTGGCATTCTGCCCTCTGTCTCTCATTGCTTCATCTGGGGCTCTGCTGCTGAGGTGGATTTAAACCCCTCTTTTCTAACTCCACCTAAAATCTTGGTACTTTTATTACTTGGAAATTTTTTTCTATAATTCTGTCTAAATCTCTCTAAAGGACATTATTCTTGTTGCCATTAACATGTAGAATTTAGTGAATGGGTTTTAATACCTGCATTAGTTATTGCTGAAATAGGGACTGTGAAGCAAGAGTGATATGAATAATTACCTCTTTTCTCCAGTTACAACCCAGAAACATTGTTGAGCATCGCGGAATCTAAAGAGCACCACAGGGCTGGCTTGTTTCTGATGCACCAAGCATTTAATGCTGCTGCTCATTCATTCTTTATTACTTGTCTGAATTTCACAATTGCTGATTTAGTTACAGTATTATATCAATGGCCTGTCTCTGCCTGGCCATTCTCATTTGCCTTCTCAACTGATCTTACTCAAGCTTTATATGCAACAGTGGAGAGCAGCTCTGTGGTGAGCAGTAAAAAAATACCAAAATAAATCCTGTGTTTCACAACTTGGGGCATAAATATCACCATGCTGTGATTTGGCTTCCTTCACTGAGCTGACACCCTTCTGAAGTGCTGTGTGGGGATCTTCTTAGGGTGCCCCTTGCTTTGTCACCTGCCCTCAGGGTGGATTTGGGGTGGCTTTGTGCTCCTATGTAGTATCAGCCCTTCCTTTGACCCATCCATGTGGGCAGGGATCACCTCAGCTGCCTTGAGGCAGGGTCCATCCTTGAAAGGATGCATTTGGGGAAGAAAGCTAATTTTGAACAGGGGAATTTTGTTTTCCTTCTCACATGGAGGAAGGTGCTGGGCTGGACTTTGCCTGTTCTGCTCAGTCCTGGGGTTCCCTGGGGCGTCGGGACTGGCTGGTGCCAGAGAGGGGCAGGAGTTCAGGGACTTCTGTCAAGAGGCACAACTGAACTGCTGCAAATGGCAGCACTGCTCTTTAAGCCAAGCTTGTTCTAGCACATGGGCTCAAACCCATTTGGACTGGAAGAGCAGAGGGCATTTCCAGGCTCTTGTAGTTCCTTACCTTCTTCAAAGGGTGGTTGCACCAAACAGCTTGTTCTGCCTCTGCCTGCATAGGTCAAACCAATGCATGTCTATTAAAAATACCACAAATTCCAGTCAGATGTGGGCTTTCCAAGGAATATAAGCACTTCTGCTTATTCTAACAACAGGTGGTCAATATTAAAACATGTACAGCTCATTTCTTCTGTTCTCCATCCCGGGCTGTGAAAAGCAGTGTGAGAGCAGTGCCCGCAGATGCACACAGAGCCCATCCTTGTTTTCCTTAATTGCAGGAAGCAGCTCAAAGCCCGGCTGTTATTTTTATAAGCAGTTTCACCAGTATCCCACATGCACCCACACACCGGTTAATTCTCACCCTGGCATGGTCACCAGAGATGGCAGCATGTGAAGGCAGGGGGGAGCTTGCCACCTCCCACGCGGGTCCAGCCCGTGCTGTTATCACTTCCTTGGATTTCTGAAAGGAGTTTGGAGATGTTTTCAAGGCTGGGGCATGTTGCAGGGTCTCCACTGACCTTCATGCCTGGCTGAGAGGTGCTGGTCTTCCCAGCCCATAAGCACTGCTCCCACTTGGGGCTGTCACTGAATGTGCCCAGGCTAGAGGAGAAATTATATGGCTGGGCTGGAGTCCTCAGCTTTCATTCAAAAGCTTGGTATTAGTCAAGCCCCCATGGAGTGAACAGTGACACTTCCACAGGGACCCTGGTGGCTTTAATGAGCTGCTGGTGGACCTGAGGGATGTAACTGGGAAGTGTGCTCCTGCTCCAGCACCTGCATCCCTCATGACACACTGCTGCTGCTGCATCCTACATGCCCTTCCATGGTACACAGCAAGCTGCTGATGCTGATGTGCCTCAGGCCTCCTTTGAACCTCTGATTTAAAGGTGTTTAAAGAAACTCACACCGGTGTGGAATGCCTGAGGATTTCTTGTCAGGGAGGTAAATTGTATCTTGCAAATGGAAGCCTTCAAAAGAAAGGCTTAGCATAAATTGTTGCCTCTTAACTTTCTCCATTTAACCCTGTGACTGATAATGATTTAATTCTTACCAGTTCTGACTTCTCTGAGCTTCCTGTGAAGCTGCATCTCCTGCAGATGGCTTGTGAGTGTGTCCCAGTTTGCCACCTCAACTTGTGAAACTTGGAGGTAGTGAGGGGAGGCTGGAGGAAGCGGATGGAAGAAGCTCTCTGGGAGGAAATAGCAAACCGAGCAGAAGGCATTTATTGTGAAGTATTTGATGTTTTTGGAAAATATATTTTGTGTGATAGATGGGTATGCTGCAATCCTGGGGTGGTTTTGAAGCAGCAACCTTAACTTTGCTCTGCTGTTCTCACAACACTGGTATTTTTACCCTGATTCCCTATTTATACCCATCGGTATGCACAACCATCACAGACAGTTACCGAAATTAAACCTGAAGTTGGATGGGAAAATAGGCACTGACCTTGTCAGTGCAAAACAAAATCATATCTATTTCAGACAAACACATGTACCTCAGAGCTGCATTTCCCATATGTGCAAATGCAAACTCCAAGGAGCTGTGGAAGAGTTTTAAAAAGCATCATTAAGCCCAAGAACAAGCAACCAGTACTTCATTATTCCTCCTCTCCTCCAAATTACTGTGGCCTTAAATTTAAGTCCAGCTCATGCCAAAACCACCAGCAATGGGGTGTAGGCAGGAGGACAGAGGAAATTTAATCCTGAGGAATAATTTAACCCCAAACTATCAGGATAGCAGAGGTGTCCAGCATGTTTGGCATGTCATGCTGGCAGTCTGCCGATGCAACAGGTGAGAACCTTCATCCTGACCCCAGATCTCTCCATGTTTCTGTGCCCCACAATGGGACCCATTTTTGCTGCAAATGTGAGTGCCACAGGCTGGTTTTGTCCTCAGATTTGGTGGCAGGAGCAGGGAGCCCAAGCAAAATGACCACACCGAGGAGATCCCCAAATTTCCCTGCTTTTCTCATCTTTCTGTATCCCAGCTCCTGGAGGGAGCAGAGATGCTGCCAGCATGGCAAGTGGCCTGCTCATGTGTGGAGCATGGGCATAGTCATGGCCAGATTTACAGATGCACAGAAGAATTGTGGTGCAATGGGATCCCACAGTGAAGGATATGAGAGTCCTGAGACACAGGCACCACTGCAGCACTTCAGTAGGAAGGCTTAAAGCAGTGTTTAAAATGGTCTCCAGTGCATTTATTGCTGATCACAATAGGAGGCTAAGCAGGTATTTCAGTGTGTTCTCCTTCAGCAAGCCTGAGTCCCCTGAGGGCATAATGTGCAGCCCAGAGTAGTGGACTGTCAGATACTCTGAAGCCTTGTTCAGAAATGCATTTTGGATGAAGCTGTCTGCCCTCCTGGGAGGTGCCCTACTTTCCAGCCATTTCATCCCCTGACACCTGCTGCTGCTGCTGCCCTGGCAGGGTTGCAGGACCCGTGGGCCAGGGCAGGCTGGCAGGTGCCTTGCTGTTTTGGGGGCAGCAGGCTGCAGCAGCAGGGAGTGATGGATGCTCTGTGGCTGGGGTCCCCCTGGCAGGACTCTGGCTCTTTGCTGCCCCACCCTCTGACTCCGGGCTCTGGGGAGAGGCAGTGCTGCCTCTGCTCCTTGCCCAGCTGGCTGATGGACACCACAAAGTATCACAGCTTGGATGGTTGCGGGTTCTTCTGACCTGCAAGGCTGCTTCTGGCCAAGTTATATCTGTATGCTACTTTTTAAATCCAAAGCTGTATTTAAAATCATTCCCTTCTTTCCCGTGCTCTTTTCTTTCAGGCTGAAAGGCTTCTCCTCCAGTTAACCAGAAGGAAAAAAGAAGGCATGAGGTGTTCTGGCTGCAGTCTGCTCCTGGTGCTTTGGCAGGACCCCAGCACCAAGCTCTGAATGTTGGTTACCCCACAAAGGGCTCAGGGGAAGCCAGTGCTGCCTTCCTGCTCCTCCTGCTTTCCCTGCCCAACCCCAGGGTGACTTGGCACCCCTGGCCAGGAAAAAAGTGCCTTTCCCTTGCAGGTTCCCATTCCCACACAGCCCGCAGGTGGCTTCTGAGTCATTCCAGGGCTCCGTGACTGGTGCCATTTCTTTGTGTGGTTCAGCAGAGTGAAATCCTCGTGCCCTGTACAGGGCTGTGTTTGCCATTCCTCACAATTATGGCTTTTAGGATCCCAGCAAGGTTTCTCAGGCTTCCCTCTGGGAAGCTCCTGGACAGTTCTGAGGTTTGCTGTCGTTCCCCATGTTTTCAGCAGCAGGAATTGTGAGGTATGTGCCTCCTCTCCATTTGTGAATTCCTGGCGCCGTGGAGCCTGTGCCCATTGAACTCGATCCCAGCTGTCATTTTGTAATAAGTTAATTCTTCATCAGGAGCATAGCACCGCTCCTCCCCCCAAGTGCTGGGAGAGCCGGCGCTGGTCTGACACGTCTGTCATTAGCCCGGGCTGACCTGGGGTTAAAGTCTAACTGGGGAGGTATTTTATGAGCTTCTGTGCCAGCCAGCTGCAGGAGGAGCTGTCTGGGGAGCTGGGGGGCACAGCCAGGGGCAGGGGAGCTCAGAGCCAAGGGTGCTCCAGCAGGTCCTGCCCAGCCAGCCCTCTGCATTCAGCACAGCTGCCTCAGGGAGACCCCGAGTGATGGTTCCATGTCCTTTCTGCATAAACACACAGAAATGCAGCTTTCTGGCAAAAATTATGTCATCTTCCATGCTTTTTCTTACAGCAGTTTTTTGTCTCCTGCCTCCCAAGATAGCAGAGCAGCAGGGAGTTTTGTGGGAATTGCTTTTTCCCTGTTAATTGAATTCTCAGAACACTGCTCTTTCCTCAATACAAGGTATATGCCTGTAACCTTCCCCCCTCCTTTTTTTTTTTTNGGATAGAAGGTGAATGGAGATGGGGGCAGCTCGATGCACGTAGAACAACTTCCTTTAAAAAATATTCTGTTTACTTGTATTCTGCTGACACAATGTGACCATAAAGCATTCCTGGTACCTTCCCTTACTTACAGACAGTGCCAGTGGACAGACTTAAATTGTACCTGAGGCAGTTTAGATGGGCTGGAATGAAATGAGGGCATTTTTATTCAGGTTAACATTTTTTGGATGCTTGTGAATGTGGGGGGATAATGGATCTAGAAAGACATCATCTCTCCTCCTCAGTGCCTGATCTGCCTGACCTTGTGTGCAGCATGTGGTTACAAGTTTTCTCACACTTCTGTGTGGAAACAGCCCGATAGGGATGGGTAGCATCTTTCCAGGGATGCTGAGTTTTCCCTGCTTTTCACACCTACCCATCGCTCTCAGATTCATACATAATTTTACTCCAAGCTGACAAGGTTACATGCGCTCTCTATTAAGCAACATATGTTACTCAGTTCTCCAGAAAGGGCAATTTTAATACTCTGCCAGTAGGAATGCATTGCACAATGATGCATACACCAGCTGGCTTCTTTTCCTTCCAAAGTTATTTAAATTCTGAACTCTGCACAAAAGACAGATGTTGAAAATAGACTCCCACTAACCCGAGGTTGATGGGAAGGCTCCTGTGCTCTGATGGAGTAGATGTTTCTCTTCCATTTGAAAAGATGAATATGTTTCTTTGTGGGCAGGGGAAAATAATCTTTATTCACTTCATTGCTTGGATTTTATGAGTGATCTTGTATTTCTTTTGCATTACTGAGACCACCTTTGCTTTTCTTCCTGAATAGTTGTGGGGCTTTTTAACTGATGTACCTCAGATATCCCTTTTCAGTCTTTGCTCAAAAATTTTAATGCAGCTCATAGGGCTTCAGTGGGAGACCAACTGTGGAGCTGTGCAAGTCCAGGAATAGATGATTTTTTTTGTTTCCTTTTCCATTTTCTCGGTATTTCCCTGAAATTAATTCTTCTCTTTCTTCCGGCATTGCCACATTGCTATAAACAAGGATGATTATAATTAACCCAAGCTTGCAGTATTATTACAGATTTTTAAAGGTCCAGAAAGATGGGCAAAATGCTTGGGTTGAAGGCTAAGAAAGCTCTTCTGTTACAGCATTTAATTGGTTATTAGTAGTACACTGAAATCCTGCATGGTGTGAAAAGAAAGGGGATCATGGGAATGCTGTGCAAATCCTCTTTCCTTTCTTGATTTCAAGCTGGATAATTATTTCTGTATCAGATCTTTATTAAGCCGTAGGCTGGGATTCAGCTCTCCAAGATGGAGCCATGGGTAGCTGAGCTTATGACGTATGAAATGTGGTTTTTTTCTCCTGAGGCAGTCACCAAATCCCAGTGTAGTGCCCAGCAAGTGTGGGGTGAATTGCTGCCACCCAGCTCCCTGCACCCAAATGCAGAGACGTTCCTATTGCACATCTTTGGGAATGCAGGATATACTCCCAGCAAGGATCGGGTGGCAGTGGAAACATGGGTTTTCTTTTCTTGTGGGTCAACCAGTGCCTGCTTGTTTTGGGTGCAGCAGCAGTGGCTGTGGGTGTGCAGACCATCTCAGAGTCCCTTTGGTGACGTTTCCAACTCTGCCATCATCACCTCTGCTCTCCTCCCAGCAGCAGGAATAGCTAAAATCCTAATGCTTTGCAATCTTCTTAAGCTTTCTCTCTTTGTTTTGCAGCAGGAGGAGGAATGTTGACAAACATGGGCAGGCGCAGCAGATCTCTGTGCCTGGGCAGACTTGTCAGGAGCAATTCCAAGCCAGGGAGGTCCTGATCAATTGTACAGAGACGTTCTTCCAAGGCCCTGTTAAGTAAAGGGTTTTGGTTTCACCCTTTGCAGTCTCTGTGGCTCAGATCTCCCTCAGAGGAGCTGCACAAAGGTGACACTTCCTTACACCAAATTAGGAAGCCCCTCAAAATCAGCAATGGCATCTCCTGGCACATGGGACCCAGCGTGCTTTCCCTGCACAGCCCCAGGATGTGAGAGGCAGCTGAGCTGAATTGCTGTCCTATTGAATGCTCTTCCTTGCAGATTTTTTATTAAGTGCTGGTTGGTGTTTCATTAGAGCCCCGGTGGGCAGGAGTTCTTCAGCGTTCTGCTGGGCGGAGCTGCGCATCCCAGAGAGCCGCTGGGCTGATTGCTCTAATGAGCTCTGGATGGGCTGGGATGGGCAGCAGCTTTCTAACCACATGGCTCAGCTTGCAAAGGAGCTTGGCTCTTCAGTCAGTGTCAGGAAAAAAGCCTGGATTTATGGAAGGGCTTAACAAATCTGTCTGCTCAGTCCTGAGAATTTCACTTCTTTGCTTCCAATGGGTTTTGCAGGAGTTTTGCTGTGACCCATCAGCACAAGGGGGCTCCGGCTTCAGCATGGTAGAGGCTCAGCAGCTCTTCCCACAGCACTCCCCAGTGCTAGGCTCAGGGTGCGCCCAGGCAGAATCCCTTGCCTGCAGCGAGGGACTGTGGAAGGCTATCCAAGGAGCTCTGCATGATTCTGTCCCTGAAATGTGCCAGAGCTTGGTAGCATCTTTGCTGAAACCTCGCAGCCTGTCTGCATTGCTGTCCTGAGGCTGTTACTCACTCAAAAACAGACTAACAATAGTCTGTTTTACCTTGAGATATTTTTCTCTCTTCCAAGCCCACATCAGTTAGCACTTGGGGCAGCCCAGAACAGAAACCCTACATCACCAGGAGCTCCAAAATGCAACTGTGATCAGTAATCAGTGATCGTTAGGATCAATAAATCAGACATCAGCAATCAAGGTGCCATGCAGTCACCCTGGATGCTGCAGAGAGCTTCCAGATCAGCCTGTAGCTCCTGGAAAATCACATGCAGAGCCTCAGAAAGGACTGGGTTAATTACTCCAAGGTAGTCAGGCCAAAGCTCACCTTTTCAGGGCTAAATCAAGACATTTCTTTAGTATTAGGTACCAGGCACTGGTCTAGTGTTATGACAAGACACAAAGAAGGGGGTCTTGAATGCAGCTTCATCTCTGCTGGTAATAGTGGTGATGGCACTTGGAAGGCCACATCAGTGGGTTCTTTGGTGAGACTTCTCCATGAGGAATAAGCCATGCAAGCAGCATACGGTGATGTGCTGGGGGCTTTGAGGCTGACCAAAGCCATGGTGGGAGCCTGAGCTCTGCTTTCTCCAGCCCATCACTGTGGCTTCATCCCCAGTGTGGGTGAGCTTGCCTGGTCAGTGCTCAGGGGAGGGCGGAGCTGTGTTCCCGCGTGCTGTTTTCCAAGCCTTCCGAATCTCCCATCCCCTCCGGCCCCTTTAAAATGGCTTTGAGGAATTGCGCTTTCAGGTCTTTTATCATTTGATCACAGGTCAGTGCCAGCAGCTTTTCCTGCCTGCTGGCTCTGGCTGCCAGAGCTAATGCATCAACACAGTGCTGGAAATGTCACAGCAAGGCTGGCGGAGGCCGGGGGCAGGGCACTGCTCCTTCTGCAGAGACACTGCCGAAATAATGAGAGGATAAATCTAATCCTTCTGCCTCCAGCAGGTGAGGGGTAGGATGCAGGGCTTTTTCTGAGCACACAGAGAGTCTGTCCCCATGGCTGTGCCCAGCTCCCTGCAAGTGGGACCAGCATATCAGGTGCCTGATGTGGCTGCAGCTATGGCAAACCAGTAATGGGACTCCTCAAAAGTCCCACAGCAGGATCAGCCCAAATGGCTTATTTTAGCCTACTCCTCTGCCAGCCTTCTCCCCGCTTGTAACACTCTGAATGCCAAAGTGGGTGGATTTGGGGGGAATCTCATTCTCTCCTCGGGCCAGACCAGAGCTTTGTGTTTAGTCACTTTGGAAGTTCCTGTTAGGTTTTTTTTCCTGTCCAGTGACTTTCTAATTGAAGTGGGTAATTGGAGTATCCCATCTCCCCCGGAGACGTAACAGGGGGACGGGATTTTGTGAACCCTGGAGGCATTCACAAAATCCTCAGCAATTATCTTTAGTTTTATACTGAGCCCAAAAACACCCAACTCAAAAAGCCATTTCACTTTTCAGAGCTTAGCAATGGCTACAAGCCAGCGGGGCAAGCGCAGCCAGGCTGCAGATTCCTGGGGGCATGGTGGTCCCTCTTTGAGGAGGCACAGCCCTTCAGAGGGGCAGAGCAAGTGTCTTTGTAACATAAGCTAACATTCCCAGCAGCATCCTGAACTGGGTAATGCATTATCCACATCCTGAACTGGGTAACGCATTATCCACATCTAGGGGCTGGATTGCTTTGTTGTGTGCTCCTTCAGATGCTGGGCACAGGGGCACTGCAGGGCAAAAAGACCCTTTGTCCTGTCCTAGCATGGATGTACAGGTTGATGTGGGACCAGGAAGACCTGTCCCTGTCCCTCTTGCCCCTTCCTGTCAGAGCCTCCCCTGGGGCTGTCCTGGCACAGGAAGGCCAATTCAGGTGTTTTCTTCCGTCTCCCGCAGTATGAGTTTAAAGCCAAGAATATCAAGAAGAAGAAAGTGAATCTCATCGTGTCAGTGGATGGTGTGAAGGTCATTCTGAAGAAAAAGAAGAAGGTAGGCAGCACTGGTCCCTGGGGCAGCAGTGTCTCAGCAGCAGAACCCTCCTGGTGCAGGGACCTGCAGCATCCTTGAATTTCTGGGAAACCCCGGTTGGCTGGGAGAGGGAGGGAGGGATTGGCTGGGGTCAGTCTTGTGTGAATCACGTTCCTGCAGGGTGGCTGAGCCAGTCCTGGTGTGGTGCAGAAAGGCTCGGGAGGGCCTGTGGGAGGTGTTGTGGGATGTGCTGGTCCCCAACAGGACCCAACCCTTGGCAAAGGGTTGCCAGGGAGCAGCAGCAGAGCTGTGACAAGAGCTTCCCAAGTATGTCCCCAGACTGTCTCTCTGCCCTGTCCTTGTTCTCAAGGACAGCATCTGACGTACTCATTCTCAGCTTCTTTCATTGCAGAAAAAAGAATGGGCCTGGGATGAGAACAAAATGCTCGTCATGCATGATCCCATCTACAGGTAAGGCTGTTGGGTGAGGGGATAGAGGCTTGTGTGGCTCTGCCGTGCCCCTTACCCACACCACTCCAGCACTGTGCTGGGCACTGGAGAGCTGCCACCATCCTGTGGAGGGCAGCTCATGGTGCTTCCCAAAGTTCCCAGCTCTCCTCCTCCATCTTGTTCCCAAAGGCAGGGTGTGTTTGTCCCAGGGAGGCCAAACTGGAGCAAGAGAGGCCACCAGCCATGCTGGGGAGGGCGTGGCAGGCACTTGGGCCACCAGGTGCCACCATCAAGCTCTGTGAGCAGGCCAGGAATGGGGTTTGCTCTTCTCCATCCCTGGACGGTTCCTGGGCCGCTGATGCTGTCTCTGGGGGCTGAGCAGAGAAGTCTCACACTGCCTTTGCAAAATGTTTGCTGCTGCTGAATCTGCAGGCAAATTTTCCCAGCTGAGGTAAAACCACTGCCAAAAAATTTCTGATGGGCTTTAGCAGGGATGTGCTGCAGAGGTTGGGCATCTGCCAGCAGCCCGTGCTGTGGGAAGCATTGGTGGTGGCTTTGGCAGTCTCCTAGGCATGTGGATAATGTGTGTGCCTATATCCTCCCTTCTGTTCTGTGTTGCAGGATATTCTATGTATCTCATGACTCCCAGGATCTAAAGATCTTCAGCTACATTGCCAGAGATGGGTCTAGCAATGTCTTCAGGTGCAATGTCTTCAAGTCCAAGAAGAAGGTAAAGATGCTGGGATACACATCTCGTCCTGGTGTACTCTGGGTGGAGCAGCTGGGGCAGGACACCATGGCACTGCACTGGAGCTGCCAGCCCAGGGCACCTGGGGATCTCAGACCCTGCAGCAGCACAGAGACCCCTGACAGCTGTGCCTCCTCTCCCTCTCCCCTCCCTCTCCCCCTCTCCTCTGCAGAGCCAAGCCATGCGCATTGTGCGGACAGTGGGGCAGGCATTCGAGGTGTGCCACAAGTTGAGCCTGCAGCACACCCAGCAAAATGCCGACGGCCAGGAGGATGCAGACAGTGAGAGGAACGGAGATGACCTGGACATCCCAGGTATTCCAGGTGGAGCTGTGGGGGTGGAGTCTGGCAGATGTGGTTCACAGAGGCACTATCTTCCCATACTGCTCCTTGATGGCTGACACCTCTGGCCAATGGATTTGCACAGCAATCCAGGCTCAAGCTGGGATCTTGCCCAGCAAGGAACCTTTTCTAGGTGTTAGCCATGATCCTCTCAGACATCCCCCTTGCTTGGAGCCCATTAGCAGTGCCCGGGGCTCTGTGCTTGGCTGCACACACTGCAAACATTCCCTCGCTGCTTCCACACAAGAAGCCCCAAGCACAGACCTTCCTCGTGTCTCGAGGCATGGGTCTGAGGCCAGCTCTCTGCAATTCCCAGAATGGACATAGCCATGTTTGCGGTCTCCCATCAAGCTGTCAGGGCTACAGGCAGGCTGCAGACCCTGCTCCTTGTCAGCCCTGTGGGTAGAGGGTGCAAGGATGCCTGGCTGGGGGGCTGCTGGTCCAGCCTCATCACCCTGAGCTGTGCAAGGTTCCAGGGAGCTGCCTTGCTCCTTGCTGCCAATGCCTGTGCTGGAGGGGAGGCAGAAGTTGTATAAGAGGTTAGTCAAACCCTTCCAGTGCCAGGTGGGACACTGGCAGGTCCTGCTGCCTGTCTGTGTGTGGATTCCCTGCCCCACCCTGCCGTGACCATGCTGTGGGCTGGATCCCCCACATTTCAACAGCAGCAGCCTGGGCTGGGCTGCAGTTTCCTGCTTGCCTCTGTGACCAGTGCTGTGCTGACGACCTAATCACTGGGCTGCCCAGGACCATTGTTTGGTTTTCCTCCACACAACATCCCGGCCACAATATGCAGCTCCCTGGGGAATTCAGAGCATCTGTTTTTTGTTTTTCTTTCCTGTAATCTCCTGTTTACCTTTCTTCAGCTTTATCTGTGTTTTCTGTTCTTGGTGGCCCGTTTGTCCCACATCAGGGCTTTTGGCTGCCGTTGCCCAAGTTTGGTGTGCTGGGGCTGGGGGTGTTTTTGGCTGCAGGCCTCCTCCCGAGCAGCAGCAGAAAGAGCAGCCATGTTCCTCTGTACCTGCTTCCCACCAGGGCTGGAGGGTGGGTGGCATGGGGGCAGTGGGGCCCCACTGTGGGCATCACTGCCCATGCCAGGGTTGAGGTGCGGTGAGCTCCAGGCGCAGGCGGGCCGTGCCCTGCCCTGAGCTTGTCCCGCAGCCTGTCGCCTCTCTGGCGTGGAGAGAGCAGCCGCCTCCACCGAGGAGACCGACATTGACGCCGTGGAGCTGCCTCTGCCCGGAGCCGACATCCTGGACTTCAGCCGCGGCGTCACCGACCTCGACGCTGTGGCCAAGGAGGTGGGTGCCACATTGAGCCCAGGGTCCCTGCCCTCCACTCGCAGGGGCTGGCGTGGCCCCAGCCCCACGACTGACTGTGATGTGCATCCCGAGAGCCCAGGAGTTGGGAGGGATTGTGCAGCATTCCCCAGCTCCTGGATCAAAGGCATCTGCTGCTGCAGGGCTGCCCTTTGGCCAGGGCCCAGGGCACTCCTGGAGATAGCTGTGCCAAGGCTCACCTGTGTGCAGCCACGTGGAAAGGGTTTGGGGTAGAGCTGATGGGGATTCTTTTGCACCAAAAACACAAAAATAAGACTTTTTTGATATAGTGGAAATTCCCATGGGAAGCATCAGCCTTTTTGGGAATTTTCTACAAAAGTATTTGGGTTGTTGTTGAAACTGAAAAAGTACTGTTTTCAAAGGTTGTAAGCACCCTCAGCAAAGTGTGCGTTAGCTGTGAATGCAGCTGGCCCTTTTCTGGGTATTTTGGGTGGCTGCTCTGTGCCAAAGCTTGTGTGTGCCTGGTGGTTCTCTGAGGTGAGTGCCAGGGGATCACACCTTCAACACTGGTGTTTTGCAGAGCTGCCTCCACCCTGAAGATATCCTGACAGCGTCACCCAAGATGCTGCTGCCCTCATCTGCCCAGCTGCCTGACCTGGGAACACCCCTCTCTGCCCACCACCAGATGCAGCTTCTCCAGCAACTCCTGCAGCAGCAGCAGCAGCAGACACAAGTGGCTGTGGCACAGGTTCTCCCCTCCATTCTTTCCCAGGGGCAGTGGCAGGGCTGGGGCACACTACTGAGCCCCTCAGTGCTGCTGGAGTCTCCTGGCTGGAGGCAGCGTTGAAGGCAAGCAGCGCCATGGGGAGGGAGCTCTGTGAGGTGTTTGGCTTTGCTTGCCACCAGGTGTCTGGGGCCTTTGGCCCATCAGCTTGCCAGTGCCCTGCCCCAGTGACTGGTGTGCCTGGGCTATGCAGCTGGCATCTCATTCTCCATGCAGTTATTTCTCACTGAAGCAGCTCTGGCTGCTTTATCCAACTCATTACATGAGCTTTACTTGTTCCCTGACCACTCAAAGAGCTTGATGCAATTCATCAACTTTCTTCGTGGCCCGAGCGATGGGCTCCAGCAGCCTTTCTATGCTGCCCCGTGGCTATGCTCCTCTCACATCAGTAAATCAGTATTTGTTAATCAGTTCTGGCTGAGCTGCTGCCTCCAGAGCCCTTTTGGGGTCACAGACTGCCAAGTTGCTTTCCCCTCTGGAAGAGGGATCTGCATCCTTGGGGAATCTTTTGTGTCTGTCCAAGTATAGTGTTGCTCACAATCCAAAAGGCTCCATGGTGCCTGCTTGGAGTGTAAAATATTGCACCCCTTGCTCTTGGTCTGGCTTTGTGGAAAGCTGTAAATCCCAGTCCTTTGCCTGGTCTCTTCTCACTCCCAGGCTCTCTGTGCTTGAGCTCATCTCTGCCAAGGGCACTGCTGTGTCACCTTGCTGGCCACATATGAGCAGCGCCTGCCTGCACAGCTGGCACTGCCTCCTGGTGGAGGAGGTGCCACCCATCTGTGGGGGCAGGTGGCCCCCAGCTGGGCAGCTTCAGGGGCCCTGCAGCTGCACCAACAGCTCACAGCTTTGCAGGTACAGAGAGCTTCCTCTTCTTCCTCAAGGTCATTTTCTAGGCCACTGTAAAATAGCCTTTTGTGTTTGGTGGGCTATTTTTGGTTTTGGGTTGTTTTTGTTTAGGATTTTTTTTTTTAATTAGTTGTAAATCTGTGCTTTCCTGGTTCTAGTCCTTGCTGGAGCAGTTTTAGGAGCCGTGGGTGGATGCCAGGCAGGGGTGCTGAGCCAAAGTGGCCCTCAGGGTCGCTGCTGTTCCCTTGTGCAGCATACATTTCTGGGGTTCTCCTTGCTCAAACGCAGATGAGAGCTGCCCTGGGCAGGAGCTCCTGGCTGTCTGCTCTTAGGGGCATGGTTTTGGGGACACAGATGCTTGCATAGAGGTAGTTGTGCTGAAATCAGTGGTGGTCTTGCCCGCGGGCTTCCCGCAGGCATTGCTTCCCAGAGCCAGGCTGAGCAGCCAGCTTGTACCCCAGAGCTACACCCCCTCAGCAGCATCCTGCCTTCTGTGGTGCTCCAGCCCCTCCTTGCGACAGAGGCCACTGGCTGGGCCCTGTTTCTGGGAAAACTGCCCAAAAAGACAGCTTTTCCAGGGCCAGCTCTGCTGCACAGCTGCACCGTCATGCTACTGGATGGCAGCACCATCTAGTCAGTCAAGCGTGTCTCCTCTGCTGCATCCACCTCGCTCTTACTGGGCTGCCCTTTCCATGCACATCCGCAGCTCACATGCACCACTGACACTTTGGTCAGTGCTGCCCACCTGGCCTTGAGCTTTTCCATCAGGGAGGCCAGGGGACAATGCACTTAGCCCTGGTGTGGCACCATCCACACACTCCCCATCACATCTGCAGTACCCGCAGGGAATGGCTGCTTCATCACGTCATGGGGTGGGATGCTGGTGAGCCCTGGGAGATGAGCAGGGATGGCCAGAGTCAAAGCCCTCAACTGTTGAACAGCATCTGCCTGCTCTCACCCGCTGTATCCTGTCCAGGTCCACCTGCTGAAGGACCAGCTGACAGCAGAAGCAGCAGCACGGCTGGAGGCCCAGGCTCGTGTGCACCAGCTCCTGCTCCAGAACAAGGACTTGCTGCAGCACATCTCACTACTGGTCAAACAGGTGCAGGAGCTGGAGCTGAAGCTGGCAGGGAACACGACCAGTAAGTGCTGCCACCCCTTCCTCTGCTCTCACAGCTAGCCAGGGCTATGGAGGGACATGCATGCGGTTGTTTTTCTTGTGTTTTTTTGTGCATTTCCAGTCATTTTTTTCAGAGGGATGTTTGTGCCTTTCTGGCCTGGCTTACGTGTGTGCAGCAGGGTGCTTGCATGCAGCATGGGAAGGGGCTTGGGGAGGGCTGTATGGACAGGTAGTCACGTACCTCCATCAGCTGTATGTCCGCTTTCCCCAGTGGCTGCATGCTCCAGGCCAGCTCCATACCTGTGCAAGAGCCCCTGCTTGACCTTCCTCTCCAGCAGATGTGGCTATCAGCTCTCTGCAGGAGCTGAGCTGAAAGATAGTTAACTTCTTGTCATGCAAAACTGGCCTTTTGTTGGCCAACAGCAGCTCTTGGCATTAGTGACACCAAATAAGCTCCTCAAAACAGTGAGAGTGAAGAGGTTGATACCCAAATGATCCCAGACTCTCCTCCTTCGGCCAGTGTGCAGCCAGCCGTGGTGGCCAGGGGATGCCCAGGCAAGCTGGGCCTCTTAGCCATGCCCTTCTCTTGCAGCAGGCTCCCAGGACAGTCTGCTGGAGATCACCTTCCGCTCCAACGTCCTCCCCGTCCTCTGCGACCCGACCACCCCGCAACCCGAGGACGCCCACCCACCGCCGCTGGACCCCAGCTCGGCTTTCCCCAGCACCATGGGCAGCCCCATAGGTAGGAACGACTGTCTGGTGAAGCTGGAGTGCTACCGCTTTCTGCCGGACTCGGGGCCATCTGGCCCGGAGCCAGCCCTGGGCAGCCTGGAGCTCATCAAGTTCCGTGAGTCGGGCATCGCCTCTGAGTACGAGTCCAACACGGACGAGAGTGAGGAGCGCGACTCCTGGTCCCAGGAGGAACCACCGCGCCTGCTCCACGTCCAGCCCAGGCAGGACCTGGGTGACAGCCTGGAGGATGAGATCGCAGTGTAGGGGTCAGCGGGAGGTGGTGCAGAGCAGCTGGTACCTGCTTGAGCTGGGAAGGACCCTGGCTGCAGCCCTTGCAGGGACAGGACAGCCCCGAGGGCGGGGCATAGAGGAGGGAGTACAAGGATTCCAGCGCCCAGTCAGGAGTGTGTGGAGGTGCCATGCCCATGGCGTGTGCCAGGCATTCTGTGCTTCAGCATGCGTGGGCTTGTGTGCTGAGCTGCAGCATCCCTTCTTTGCAGCAGACACTGAGCTGACAGCTCCTTGTGCTCCCCCCTGGCTTCGTCTCCCTTCAAGCTGTGTGTCAAGGTCAGGTAGAAGCAAGGGACGTCTGCTGGATTAGCCCCTGCTGCTGGCTGGGGAAGCAGTAAAGCACTGCAAGGGTTTTGCTGGGGGAATGGGAGAACAGTCTGGGGCAGTGAGCAGGGACAAGAGGCACTGGGGAGGGCAGCTCCAAAGTGGTGAGCAAGGACAGAGCAGCTGGTCTGGCTCTCTACGTGATGGGCAGGGTGGGGGACAAGTACAAGGACCATGCTAGGTGAGGGTTGGTGATGGTGCACTGTCAGAATGGGTGTGTGAATGAGAAGTGAGGCATTGAGGGCCAGTGGGGATGAGCCCAGAAAGCATTTGTAGGGGTGAGAGGAGGTTGCACAGGCTGGCCAGGTGCAGCCAATTGCTGGCAGGGGGATGTGGCACTTCCAGGACAGGGTTCATCCGTGATGAACGGCAGGTGGAGGGCGTGCAGGCAGAGCCCCCTCTGCCAGGCGGTGGAGCAGAGAGGAAGACACAGTGCAGTGTGGAGCAGGGAGCCAGAGCATGCAGCACCAAGCTGTGGAGTGTCCTCCCCCTCATAATCTAATCATTTGGCTCCTTGGCACAGCTGCCAGGTTTCAAAGCCTTTATCATGCTCTCAAGTCACATTTTCAAGCACTTCACACAAACACACCAGCACATCACCATAAACTCGCTGGTTTGCTTTATAGACAAACTCTCCATTTCTAAGCAGTTGTTTTGCCCCAGATGAAGGCTGGGAGCTGCAGTGCTGGCATTGGCATCTTCAGGGATGAACACACTTCAGCCCTCGATGGGGAGTGAGCTGCTGGTGTCTGCTTCATCACACCTCTGGTTTGCACCCTCTGGAAAAGTGAATCCAAGATCTCAGGGTCCCCTGCCAGCCCTCAAGACACTTATGGCTGAAAGCCATCCAGGGGGGCCTCCAAGGGATCCAGAGCTTGTTCCTTTTCTGCAAACACTTTTATCAACTGCCTGGTGCTGAGCCTCTAAGAGGCCATGATTGAAGGGATAGAAACCAAAATCCTGATGTCCACCCTGCTTCATGTGGAAGCACTCAATGAGGTGGGCATTTGGCACAGTTGTCTTCCTCCCCATCCTCCCTCCTGTCCTGCTTCTGCTTTGCTTTGTTGCTTCCTTGCTGCTCTCACCTTCGCCAACTCTGTCTCTGCTCAATGTGCCTGCAACTAGCCCTGGCTAACACCACGTCTTGCTCTCCTCCAGGGCTTAGCCTGGCTGCTGAGGAAGGCCCATCACTTCTCTCTGCCCTGGTCCCCTTGGGACTGAGGGCTGCCGAGGAGTGATGTGTGGATGAGACCCCCAGGGTCAGCACGAGCTGTGCTATGCACCCTCCACCACATGACAGGACTGGATGGACTTGAGGAGCTAGACGGTCTAGTGGGAAGGAAAGAAGGACACATTTCAGTGTCCCCAGCAGTGCCCTGGTGTCCAGGGGAGCTCTGCACCAGCCACAAAGCAGGCAGAGTGGGAGAGGGTGCTGTTTGGTACATGATGCTCCTGTCCTCTAGGCACTGCTGCCTCCATATGCCTTGTCCCACATGGCTGTGGGGACAGCTGTGTGCCAGCCCCTCTGCTGGGGACCTGACATCCCACTGCCAGCTTGCAGCAGCTGAAGGTGAATACAAGGGGTGCGAGGCTGGTCCAGCTAGGAGGAAGTGGGCATGACCACGCACATGAGGCATGGCGCTTAGAGGGTGGGGTTGGTTGAGCTTGGACAGGGATTTCCATGTGGGCAGACAGATCATTCAGGGGAAAGGACAGCAGGAGCTGCTCAGCTGTACATATGAGGCAGATGAAGGGAGAGCCTGAGAGGAGCAACAACAGGCCAGAGGTGTCTTCCAGGCTGGGCTGCCTCAGGAAGCAGGTGGGGGGAGCCATCTCCTGAGCCACTGCTCCAGTCTATCCCTGCTGCACATACAGAGCTCAGGCCATGTCCCATGAGGGGCTGTCAGGACCAGCTGTGGCCTCGGGCTCCTGCCCCACACTCTGCCCACAGGGGACAGCGGCAGGTGCCCCACAGGCTGAGAGAGTGCTGCCGGGGCCAGGTGGGATCCTGCCAGCCTCATGCTGCACCATGGGTGTACACGTGTAAATGACCCCTCCTAAGTCAGCACTGCCTCCAAGACTCCTCTCTAGCCTCTCATTTTTGTTATGGACCTTGACAGGGGTTTTATAGCTATATTTTTTGTCTTTTCTTTTCCTACAACTGTCATATAACTAACTGTTGACTCTATCTGAGAAGCCAATCTGTCAATGTAAGTGCACTTAACCCTTGGGTGTTGTCATTAGTCAACTGGCTTTTGCTAAATAAATCTTTCTATTTCTCAAGGCTTTCTGTTGTCTCTTTCTTCTCACTGACTTTCTCTTTCTGTGCTTCCTTCCCTCTTCATGCTGGGTGCCAGCACCAGCAGTGGCATCGTCTGGCCTTGCAGCCTAAACTTCCTCTCCTGTGGGACCCCTGCTTGTCATGCCAGCCCCAGGATGCCCACCAGAGTAAGGTGCCCAGAATATTGCTGGGACTAGAGGAGTTTCAGTCTTGCCCTTCAGCCACTGCACAGTGCAGCCTTGTCTTAGGGCTGCTCCAACAGCTGGGGCTTTCTGGCATCTGCAGAACTCCCCACGAAGATGCAGAGATGCTAACTGGCACTTCCAGGGGCTCAGGAAATTTTTGGCTGCTGGAGAAGGAAAAGTAGGGAAGAGCCTCTCATAAAGGATGGCAGAAGAGTTGGGTAGGCAAAAGCAGTGCACAGGCAGGAGCTGACTGCTCCTGAGGCAGTTCATTCTGCTGCTCGCAGGAGTGATGGAGCAGTGCCCTCCCGTGGCAGCTGCCTGGCAGCTGGGGCTGCAGACACCCCGGGGTCTGCAGCCTCCCGAGCCTTGAAATCCTGCTGCCCCCCAGGACCCCGGGTCTGCAGTAGAACCCCTTGCAGCTATAGCCCTTCTGGGAGCTGTGCTGGATCTGGGTCTTGAGCAGCCACGGTGTGGGGAAGATGGGGCAGCACAACGTGCACTGCTAGCCATGCTGGAGCACAGGCTGGCACTTGGAAGCAGTGAGTTTGTCCTGGACCATGATGCTGGCTCTACTACTGGCCAGCCTGTCCCTCTCAGGAGCTGGAAGTCAGCTGAAGAGCCAGAAGAGAGCTCTTCAAGAGGTTGTTAGGCTGCTCACACTCATGAGAGCTGGTGTCCAGGCTGGAGGAAAGGTTGCCCAGGCACTGCTGGGTGTCTCTCTTGGTGCAGATGAATAGCTGTAGGATACCAGGGCTGGTAGATGCTGCAGGTGCAGGTGGGGAGCTTGCTGTTCAGTGGGACTCTGGGGCCACAGAATGCAGAGGAAAGGGCCTGTAGTGAGTTGGGGGTCCCTGTAAGAGTCCAGCCCACCACAAGGTTGAAGTGGTGCTGGGAACCCTTCCTCTCTGCTTGTCCCATGAGATGTGGAGGTGGTTGTCTCTGTCCCAGTATGTGCCCCTGGGATGCAGGGGTAGAGTTGGGCAGAGGATGCTGAAGGGCAGCGAGGCCTCATAACAGCACCAGGCTCACCCAGGATCTGGCTGGAGCCATCACACAGATCCACACTGACATGGAGGCAGCCACAGAGGTTTGAGCTGGCACTCCTGGGGGCAGCCACCACAGCTTCAAGGACTCTTGCTGGGAAGACATGGTGGAGAAGCCAGTGTAGCTCATAGGTGGGGTGCAATTACAGAGTCCTTTCCCCAGCAAGCAGCTGCTGCCACCCACCACAGAGACACAGCCTGGGCTGAGCTGAGGGAGCCATGGTGGGGTAAGTAGTACACAGCCCACACTATGGGTGCCCCGAGAGGAGGCCCTGTGGCTTTACCAGGGTGTGACTGACAAGGGACCCCTATGTGAGTCCCATCTCTTCAGGCAGCATGACAGGTCTGAGCAGGGGAGTGGCAGCACATCTCACCCGGCAGTGTGGAAGGGACAGGCCTCCTCCCTTTGCCATTCCCCTGGTAAATGCTTGCTTGTGCTCTCTCTTTTTCCACAACCTGCTTCCCAAGTCTCTTGGTGTCAGGTAAGAGAAGCTCTCGCTGTGTTGGCAGTGCCAACGTGGAGCCCTGGGCTTTCTGCTACCCTGTCTTGCCCCACGCTGGTCCCCCGTGCATGCACTGCCCTGTGCAGCCCTGGCATGGCCTGGCTGCCCACAGCCTCTGCGGGGCTGTAGGAACATCCTCCCAGTCCCCAAAATTGTGTTCCCACGGTGCTGGTGGGCTGGCCCTGCTGGGATCCCCCCTCCAGCCTGGCTTACATCCTCTCTGTTCCCTTTCCCCCTCCAGTGGACCAGAGTATGTTTGAGAATGCCAGCGCCGGCACGGCACCCACGCCACGGGCACAGCACGTCCCTGCTGTGGTGGGTACCCTGCCTCAGCCCTGCCGGCCCAGTGGCAGCCAGCACCTCCGCAACCTGGGCAAGGCCATGGGCGCCAAGGTGAATGACCTCCTGCGCCGCAAGGAGCTGGCCAGCCTGCCTGGCGTGGGAGCCATGGAGGTGAATGCCAGCGTGGGTGCTGTGCTGGGCACGGGACAGCTGGCTTCTGAGGACAGGTGAGTGTCCTCACAGTGTGCACCCTGTGCCAGGCTCATTGGGACAGGCTGGAGGGGCCTGGCATGGGGTTGTATGCAACTGTCTCTCTGTGCTTGCAGGGCTGTGGGGCTGGATGCCTTTCCCCGGTTGGAACCCCCGCCCCCCATCACCAAGAAGCGGACGCCGCGTGCCCTGAAGACCCCCCAGGACATGCTCATTGCTCCACATCCAGAGGGGACCAGCATGAGGAGTGGCACCCAGGAGCCTCCCAAAGCACCCACAACCCGCCCTGACCCTACAAAGGAGCATCTGGGGATGGGGGACCCTTCTCCACAATGCTCTGGGGTCCTCAGCAGGACAGGTGTCCTAGAGGCCAGTGGGGACCAGCCTACCAGTGCCTTACCCGTACCCGACCTCATCCATAAAGGCAGCCGGGACAGCCAGTGGCAAGTGGGTGAGAGGGCCACTGAAATGTCACCCAGCACAGAGAAGGCCTCACAGAGACCTGGGCAGGAGCACGAGCCACCAGGGAGCACAGGGCGGCCAGAGCCACGTACCCCTGGCTGGGAGGTGGAGGGGACCCATCCCGATCTACTGTCCTTTGAGTAGCAGTGGGTGGCTGTGACAAGGGGCACCATGGAGACTGGCTCTCCCAGATTTATCTCTCGCTGCCACTTTTGGGGTGATTATTTTGGAAAGGGAGAAGCCTTGGGGTAGAAGGATCCATTGCTGCCTGGTGTGGGCCCTGGGGAGCAATGACAACCTGCTTCTCCCTGGATTCCCTGGAAGTGCACAGCCTGTCCTGCCATGACTTCTGCAGCCCCATTCTGGGCCTATTCACCCTGGTCAGTGCCAAGTTCCTGTCCTGCCACAGTGCCACTGCCACCCTGTCTGCAGCCAGGAGCCTTGCTGAACTGGGGACCACGGGGGCGCTGAGGGTAGAAGTGCCAGCCTGCCCCAAACCCCATTGGATCTGCTGGAGTGAGCATCATGTGAGCATACCACACACTTCCCTGTGTCTGCACTGCCTGCCTTGGTCCAGAGGATTTTCCAGCTTATGCCATGTGCTTGCTGAGATACCCCAGCCTGGGGTACCAGCAGGCTCACCCAGCCCTAGTGCCTGGTGCCAGTGGGCCAGGACAGCAGCTGTGTCCAGGGCCCTCTCCAGGTGCTGACCTCGTGGTGTTACTCTGCTGAGTGCCATCTCCTCGCAGTGGTGCCCCAGATGCAGGAGACCTGGGCTCTGTCAGGGCACAGGGCTGGGCACCTGGGACTGCACAGCTGCTGGCCAGTGGGCTTTGGCAGGGAGCTGAGCTCCCTGTAAGACCCTGTTCTAGCTCCTGCTTGTTTCCTGGTCTCATCCCAGCCACAGTGGACAGAACTGTCCAAACAGGTGGCCCTCTCCACATGGGCAAGTGTCACTGCTCCCCTTTATTTCCTGGGAGAGTGGTCTCTGTGAGACTGGGACACACAAAGCCACGTGGTCTTCTGATACAGCTATATGAGTGTTTGGCCGTGGATTACAGGAGGGGTTAGCCAGCCTGGGGACACCTGTGCCAATGCAAGGAAGCAGCTGTGAGATGGAACTTTTTGCCTAGAGCTTTTATGTACATACCACAAAGGTGGTTTTCAGAGGAAAAGCTCCAAAGCCCTGGGGTTGGGTTGGAGGAACACAGGAGCTCATGGATGGACCTTCTCACAGCTCCTTCTGAGCCATGCAGCGTGGTTGGGCTGAAGAAATGTCTTCCACCACCCAAAGCCACAGGTTCCACTGAAGAAAGGAAGCTGTGAGCATGGATCCATGGTTGCCCTGGGAGCAGCCACCCATGTCCTTCATGTGGTGATGCCATCCATGGTGGTGCTGGGGCCCTGCAGCTCAGCTCTTGGAAAGCTCTGCTCAAAAGTGAAGGCATGCGGAGTTGCACAGAACCCATGTTCGGCGCTGAGGTGTCCACACACGCTGTGACAATGTGATCACACTGTGCATGGCCACCTCCACCCTCAGATACAGAGGTGTACGTGTGCTGCCCAGGTCTGCACTGCAATGTAGGTGTTCATGGAAACCAGGACTTGTAACCCGTCTCTGAAGAACCAGCATCTTGCATCGCTGTGATCCTAAGGGAACCTTCCCCTTAAGGAGGGTCATCACTCACAGCCGGTCCAGTCCCTCTATTTAAGTTGTCAGGGTGCTTGTATGTGGTTTGGGACAAGAGATGCAGATTGCACAATAAATTTTTTTTTTTCTTTTTTACCCACTGATACGTAGCATTCCCTTCATGGCAGAGGACACCTTGCACGACCCTGGCGCCTCCTGGTGGGGAGCCAGGGGGCGGAGGGGGAGTTGTCCAGATCGGGGTGGAGAACGCGGCTGCCCTGCTGTCTAGGCGCTGAGGGGACGGGAGCCCTCAGTGGTGTCTGGGCTGAGGGCGTGTCAGCCCGTCAGTGCTGAGGTTGCTGGAGCCCGCCTGTGCCCGCGCAAATGTCACCGACCGGATCCCGGAGGTGCTGCGGGAATGGGAGCACTTGGGGTGTCCGGGCTGGGGGGACGGGACCCCGATGGGAGCCCTGGTTGGTGTCCAGGCTGAGAGCGTACGACCCCCGGGAGTACTGAGGGTGCTGCAGCCCGCCCGTACTGGGGCACAGGGCACCGGACCTTGGCGGT
>VYXD01015388.1:1141170-1157180 GCA_013397195.1 Hylia prasina
GCCGACTGCGCCGAATACGGGTTCCGCAAGGAGCGCGCCGCGCTCGAGCAGCTCCGCGGGCACCGCAACATCGGTAACGGCACCCCCGCACCCTCCAGCTCACCCCACGGCCTTGGCAACCCCGCCCTCATCCCCAAACATCCCTTCTCGGGCACCCTCAGTCCCTAGATCACCCCCCAGGGCAGCCTTCCCCTGCCAAACTGGTGTCTCCAAACCACCCTCCCAGCCAGGGAAGGGAAGTTCCAACTCCTTTGGGAAAACAGGCATCCTCGCTCCCAAACGCACCCCCAGGCCAATGTGCCCCTCGGATTGGCACCTCTGGGTGGGCAGATTTGAGGGCCCCTAGCCCGAACACCCCAACGCAGCTTCCCTGCAGTGGATGCTCCTGGGTACTCCACCCCTTCCCTGGGTGGGGGATCTGCAGGTGACATCCCTAGGGTGGGCAGGAGAGATGGGCAGAGCAGGTCACTCACTACAGGCAGAGCACCCCAGAGCTCTCCTTTGGGCCGGGTGCCGGAGCCCCAGCAAGGACTGTGTTCCCTGTGGGATAGCAGTGAGATAGCTGTGTTCCCTCTGGGCTGCAGCTCCTGGGCTGCCTTCGTGGGTGGGAATGAGCCTGGAAAGAGAAGAAGAGTGTATCAGAGGTGATTGCTGGAAGTGCCAAAGTTCACCCACCATTGATACTTTTTGTCTTCGTAAAATGCTTTTTAATTACGTAGTGTACCTGGAGATCCAGACAGCACATGTGTTCCCACTCCACAAAGTTTGTCACAGGATGAGATTGTCATGTCTCTGAAGAGCGGCACTGTGTCCAGTTTGCTCACTGGGATGTTTTTATCTGTGTCCCAGATACTGTCCTTCTGAGCAGGAGCACTCAGCCCTGTCACTTTAGCAGAGCCTGAGGTGTGTTGTGACACCAGCCTGTCTTCTGGAGCTTGTAGGGGTGACGTGGCGGGTTTTCCCTTGCTTCTTCCTGTCTGGTTCTCCATCTCTCTGAACATCTCCCATTACAAAACGTCTGAGCTGCCTGCCACACCTTTTGTGGTGTGGAGTGGTGGAAGGTGCTGGCTGCATGCTCGTTATCGATGCCTGTCCCTGTATCTCATTGTAGTGACACTCTATGGCGTGTTCACCAACCACTACTCCGCCAACGGCCCATCTCGCTGTCTGCTGCTGGAGCTGCTGGACATCAGTGTGTCTGAACTGCTGCTGCACTCCAGCAACCAGGGCTGCTCCATGTGGATGATCCAGCACTGCGCCCGAGATGTCCTGGAAGCCCTGGCTTTCCTGCACCACAAAGGCTACGTGCATGCAGATCTCAAGCCACGTAACATCCTGTGGAGCGCAGAGGAGGAGTGCTTTAAGCTCATTGACTTTGGGCTTAGCTTCAAAGAGGGGAATCAGGTTTGGAATGTGCTACTCTTGAGGCAGATGGCTCTGTGTTGAGTTGTGTGGCTCTGTCATGTTTTCCAAGTGACCTGATCAGAGTAGGAGCTGAGCTGGTGCTGAGGCTTTACTGGAAAAGGCTAAAATGTTGCCTACCCCTGACGCCAAAGCTGTGTTCCCATTCTCCTTGCATGTCTCTGGTTTCTGTTGATGTCTAAGCCTTTGTGCTAAAAATTCCAATGTTAACTATACACTGAGAAAAGTGGTGTCTCTTTTTGCTGGAAAATTTGCTAGTTTTTATGTGGTCAGATGAGTGGGAGCACCCAGAAATGTAGAATTTCCTTTTATCATCTCTTATCATGGATAGTAGTAATCCAGGCTTTGCCATCAGGCTCCCCAGCCAAGTGTGTTATCTCTGGCAGTGTCCTTGTAGCTTGCCTTTACTTTCACCCTATCTTCAGCAGCCTCCCTTCCTCAGGAAATCTGAATATTTCTTTCCCACATGTATCAAATGTCCATAGCCTGGTCTGGGGTGGGCAGTGTCTGTTCTTTCCTGACACAGACAATCTCTGCCTGTTCTATTCTTTGTTCCATTTGTCCTGCTCAGTCTTCTTGCTGTCACTTTTGTTGTGGTGATACTGAGTGGTTTGTTGTTGCCCATTTTATTCTCTTCCATGTCTTCTAATGGAAGCAGAGAGACTCAAGAGGTTCTGCTGTTGGCTTGATAGATCTTCCTTTCATTCCTCCCTCTCTCAGTAGCTGCCTGTGAGGAGTCTCAATAAAGCTTTTGCATCAGGTAACCTTGTTGCACACTTGCCTTTAATCACTAGGTGATGGATGGTAATTTTTTCTGTGTCTTCCTGCATTGTCCTGGTTTGTCCCTATTCCACACACTTTACTCGTTAGCAGTTTTAAATTTATATACTTTTTTACTGGTTTACCTGGTATTGACAGTACAGCCCACTGATTGTGAATATCAGAGGGTTGTGTGGGTGACCTATCTTTGAATTCTCTGGTACAGGAGTTGCTTTTAATGTTTGGACTTCTTAACTCCCCCATGTTGTCTTCAGTTCTCCCACGTTCTTGGCTGAGTTTCTGGTGGTAATCTGTTGCTGTCTATCAGCAAAATACATGCTCCTGGTGTCCTGTGTCTAATTCAGATATTTTTATTTAATTCAGGTCTGTGTTTTGCTGCTTGCTCTGTGAGTTGCCTCGTAATACTTGATGGGGCTTCCATGGTTTCTTCCAATTTTATTTGGCTTCCATGGTTTCTTCCAATCTGCTTTCTTTAGGCTGTTTCCTTTGCCCTTTCTCAGAAAACACACTGGTTGTGTGGCTGAACCTTCTAACCTTGCTCTGAATATGCACCAGGTACCAGTGTCCCATCCCCACTCCTGCCTTGGGCCGCAGTCTACGTGCATAATTTCCTTATCTGAGTCAAAGACCATGCTACTTTTATTTATGACAGCCCTGCCAAGCTTATCCTTACACAAAATTCCCTGCCATTGCTGTTTAACAGGAAATGATTGTACACAGAGCAAGGTCTCAACCACTTTCAGCTCTCAAAATGCTTTAGGTGGTAGGAGTGAAATTCCATCTTGCTGTTTTTGCTGGTGGCATTGACCACAGTGCTTTCTCTATCTCTAAATGTTGTTTGGGGGCCTGCCAAGTTGCTGCTATTGCCATTGTGGAGGTTCTGCTCCCTACTGATAGGAGGAGGGACATGGACGAGCAGTTTGTGTATCATTTTTTAGTTCATAAACCACTTTTGAACTCTGTTGCTGGAAGATGTCTTCTGTAAACTTTATTTTCAGTTAGAGAACCACATAATCTTGGTCTGAATATATTCTCATGGTAAGAATTCCTAATCCTGGGCCTTATCCAGAAGAAAGTAGGCTTGCATGTTCTTCTGTCATTCCTTGAGTTGCATCAGTGTGTCTAAAATGAGCCCCCACATGTTAAAAAGACCCAGCATGCAGTTTGTCTTTGGGCACTTAGAAGACTTGGCTGGACAAAGCCACAGTTGACTGACCAGGTATTGCCTGGGAGCAGGAGACTGGACTGGAGCCTTCAGAGCAGCCCCTCCAGCCAGTACTTGTGTGATTCTATAATTCCCTATTTCTTTGGAGCAGGCAGCATATGGGCATTTCCCCTCACTGTGCCAGCCATGGCAGCTGGGCAGGTATTGATTGCTGCAGCGCTTGAGGCTTCAAGGGGAGATGGAAGAGGTGCATGGGAAGTGCCTTTGATGATTTCTTTGTCTGAGCATTTTAGCTGCCTGCTTCCAGAGAACATCAACACATGAATAATGGCAGCAGGTCCTGATGCTCACTGCTCAGACAGGGCCATTTGTGCTCTCAGGCAGCTGATGTGGGAGCATACTGTGGGTGTTCAACCCTTATACCAAAATTTCTAACATCATCTGCATGTAGGAGAGGTTAAAGGGCCAGTCCACAGGGACATCCAGCCCCTTCCTCCCAGGAGTGCTGTCTTTCAGAGGTCATCTGTTCTGCTGGGAGATGTTTTTCTTCCAGACAGTCCTGGCTTTCCCTCAGCACAGCACTATAGGGAGTTGAACTGCCTGCCTTGCACAACTGGCTCTACAATGCTTTCTGTCAATTTAGCAATACTATTTTGGGGACCCCTTTGGAAGGATATCAGAACTAACTTAAGGATAGAGTGGAGAACCTGAGTGTGGAAAATCAGCTTCTTCCGTGTGTTTGGTCTCCTGTAGGATGTGAAATATATTCAAACAGACGGGTATCGGGCTCCAGAGGCAGAACTGCAGAACTGCCTGGCGCAGGCAGGGCTCCAGAGTGAGACGGAGTGTACCTCTGCTGTGGATCTGTGGAGCCTGGGAATCGTTTTACTGGAAATGTTCTCAGGAATGAAACTGAAACATACAGTCCAATCTCAGGAATGGAAGGTGAGACAGTTCTTGCTTGCACCAAATGAATCCTTCTGCTTCTTGTTCATAATGTGGATTTGTGAGGTAGCACCTGGCAACTAGGTAGTGTTTCCAGGATGTTTATCTAATCCTAATGCCTTGAGAATTAAGATTGCTGAGCCTTAAAGATCCACCTGTCCTGTGGGACTGGCATGTCTGAATGCCACTTGTGTTCAGGTTACTGAACAGGAGTGCTCCAGGAGTCTCTGTTTGGAGCCAATGCCTTGCCTAGATTTGGTAAGCAAGCTGTGCTGGCTGTACTTGTGGCATAGGAGGAAGAACAAAATCAGTGGCTGTTGGCTGTCAGCTAGTTCAGCAGCACAGTGGCAGAGGAATTATTGGCTGTGTTTAGTTTAATGTTAGGTGTAATTTGGAGATCTTCTTGTAAGTCTGTATCGTGAAAAAGCAAGAGGAAACTCTATATTGTGAGCCTGGAGCCTGAGTGTCCTCTGTTCTATGTGAAATAACTTTTTGTGTTCCTGTTGTCAGAAAGAGCATCCTTTCAGCGTCATAATCTCCACAGTAACAGAAAAGTTTCCTGCATGTGGAAATTTCCAGCTTTTGCAGGCAAATGGGAAAAAGTTAATTTGACGTGACCCTGCTAGTTTAACGTGTGAGGCTTGGACATTGGGGATCTCTCCCAAAGCCCCAGAGAATCACAGTCTTCTGCATCCGCTCTGGAAAATGATAGGATATTACAAGCTTTGCACAGTCTGGTTTTTACTTCCCTAATCACTGTTTCTTTTTTTCTATTCAGACAAACAGTTCTGCCATCATTGATCGCATATTTGCCAGTGAGGGAGTGGTTAATTCGGCCATTCCAGCTTATCACCTCAGAGACCTTATCAAAAGGTACTGTAGCATATTTGATAACTGTTGCTTAAAGATGTGCTCTGTAAAGTCAAGCCTTGCTCTTAGCAACTTCTGTGCAACTTAGAACTCACANTCCCTGAACTCCCCTTCCCTCCCCCAACACATGCAAGCATCAGCAGAGATGTTTCAGTTCCTCTGATTTTGACACAATTTGGAGTAAAGCACATAGAGAGTATCAGTTATGATGTTGATCATTTGCTGTTTCAGAGCTTTGCACTTGCAGCTGAGAGATTGTATTTGGAGAAAAATACAGATTTTGCTACTTTTGGGGATTGTTTATCATGAAAATGAAGGAGGGGGCAGAAAGTGCTGCTCTCCACTGCTGCCAAGATTCAAAGGCACTTTTGCAACTCTCCTGAGTCTGCCAGGGGGATTGTTTTCACTGTCCTGTGACTGTGCTCTGAGGCTACAGAGTGAATGAGGACAAAACTTGGCAGAAATAGCATTTGGGAGCCTCTGGTAAAGCTAAGTAAGGGATACTCTCAGGCAAGCTCTGGGTTATTAGCTGCTTTGAATTCCATTTGTGAAAAGATGTGGGAGCACCTTGGAGTGTGATCATTCTCATAAGACTGCATGTATGCCTGAGATGTGGGATGAATGGCCTGTGGATGTGGAGCTGGAACATGCTGTGTTCCTTGTAAGTGAGCTATTTTCATTAGTTGGTGCTGAGAGACATCAAGAAGGAAAGCCTGCTCTGCCATTTACCCAAAATGCTTTTAGGGGATCCTTCTGGTGTGCTTCAGCTGCAAATTGCAAGATGTGCTTCCCACTTTTCTCCTTGTACCATAGCCACCCTGAAAATAGGGTGTTCATTCCTCTATGCGAGGTTCCAGCCTGAGTGGAATGTGTCAGTGCAGGAATGTCACATGCATGAACACAAAGGTGTCTTCTCTTGCAGCATGCTTCATTGTGACCAAGGAAAACGAGCCTCTGCTGAGAAGGCTTTGTGCAGCCCATTCTTCAGCATTCCCTTTGGTAAGCTGTGGCTGGGACCCCTGCTCAGGACTCTCTCAGCATGTGGTAGAAGCAGCACTGAGAGTAATTAAGTGTGGTTTCTTGTTCTGGCCTCCTTGCTGCTCCTCTGTGGCACTTGCCAGCTCTCCATGGCACCACAGGAGGGAGGTCAGAGTGATTCCTATGCTCGCAGTGCTGCCCGACTCCTCCAGCCACACAGGTTGTCACTTTTTCCTAGCCGGACTCTGATTAAACTCTGCCTCCAAGAGTATATTGGCAGCAGCATTCATCTGAGGGCACAGAAATAGCCAGGATATTTACCTAACATTCTTACTGTTGAGTTGCTTTTGAAGAGGGCAGTGCTGTTTATGGTGACTGGATGGGTTTTCTTACACCAAGTGTTTCCCTGTTCAGAAATCACCAGGAATGCGAGTGCCTTGGTCAGTGGCTGGTGGTGGCATCTGCTGCTGCCTCTGCACAGGTCAGATAGTCCCAGTGTGTTTGGGTTGAGCCTGTTTCTGCAGTGACTGGCCTTCAGTGATCTATGTGGCAGGTCGTGGACAGATGTCACTTTCATCTGATGCTGTCCCTTTCATTTAATAAAATAGTGGTGTTTCCTCAAGACATGCATTGCAAGCAGTCAGCAAAGGTAGGCTAAGACCTTGTTAAGGCTTGTGTCCCTCCCGGTTTTCTGTTCCAAATGCAACTCAGTAGCATTCTCCAGTGCTTGTCCGCTTTCAGAAGCAGCAGTGAAGAGCTGTGTATCCAGGTTTTCTGCAGCAGAAATTAATGCTTAAGGCTGAGATAGCATTTCCCCTTGAATCTTAGCCCCACTTTCTTAATCTGCTTGGTGTACCTTGCAGGGAAGATTAATAAGTATTGCTGCTTATAGATACTGATATTTCTCTATGTTAGGCAAAGGTAACAAACTGCTTCCTGTTTTCAAACTTCATGTGTGTCTCAGAAACTGGGGCTGTTTTGATCAAAGCTGCCTTCCATGGCTGAACCCTGCAGCCCGTACTGCTTCAGAGCAGAGGAAATTGTATATTGGCAGTGCTTTCTGGTCTGGTTTTAAACACACAGACCTCTGACTGTACTGAGGAAGGTGCTTCTGTGGTTAGTACTTGGAGTTTACATAACAGCTTCCATTTTTCTTAGTCTCTTTGTTGCTTCTTTTCTTTGCCAGACTTGCACATATGCTTGTCTGCACAAAGAATTTACCACTGGTTTCCCAGCAAGTCAGAAAATGATCTGTCATTGTCTTTCACTTGGACACAGCTTTTCTGTTTAGAACAATGGCAGCTGAGAATAGCTTTCCTTGTCATTTGCAACTAAGTCTTGACTTTCCAGTTCATCAAGTTCTTTCCTGTGTTGTCAGTGTGTCACCTGGCATTTGCAGAGGAGCAGAGGAGCTGGGCAGAAAGTACCTCCTAGGCTCTGCCCTAAGTGTATTTGTCACTTGGGTACAAGAAGACCAAATATCTTTGAGTTCTAGGGGTTGATTTCTCTCCCTCACTGGAAAAAGACATATGAAATGAAGGATGGGTTACTTTAGTGTCTGTCTTTTCTCCCAGGTAGCAAGTGACAGGACAAGAAGAAACAATCTCAGGTTGCACCAGAGGAGGTTTAGATTGTTAGGAAAAATGTCTTAAGCTAAAGGGTTGTCAAACATTGGAACAGGCTGCCCAGGCAAGTGGTGGAGTCACTATGCCTATTAAAAGATGTGTAGATGTGGCACCTGGGGACATTGTTTAGTGGTGGGCTTGGCCATGCCAGGTTGGAGTTCATAATTTAAAAGGTCTTTTCCAACCTAAACAATTCTATGATTCTGTGAATTAAATGGGTAGCTTATAAGACCATGGTGATACTTAATGTTCTTTCAGTCTTCATCTGATGTCTTGGTTGTAAATAGTCCTGTGGAAGAATAGTCCTAGAGGTACGCTAGGAGCTGGAACATGCCTGGTTATCTGAAGACAGCAGCTTTCTTCAAAGGGCTGCCCCTGAGAGCTGTGTGGGCATCATCTGTACTGATAAGGCTTTTCGCACTCAGCTTTTCATAATGGCTCTTCCATGACAGGCAGGAGACGTACAGCTTGTGCTTGCCTTGCATCTCTTCTTGCACTGGGAGATCAACATCTGACTCTGCCTGGCAGAGATGTCAGCTCCCTCACAGGCATTGTGTGCTTAGCTGGGACAAGTATTTCCTAGGAAATAACAGCTCACTTTGCAGGCATGGTCAGAAGACTCAGACTGGAGAAATGAAGCCATTTCCCTTTTCTCTCCCCTCTCACTGTCAAGTGGCGGAGCTGTGAGATACTGCTATTGTGTTCAGCTGCTGTAACTGCCAAAATAAATAAACACATTAACACTCTCCAACTGGAAGTTGGGTGCCCAGATCTTAAATTCATTAATGGCCTGTCACTAGTGTACAAGAACGTGAAATCAGGTTTTTATTTTCTTGCAGAAGTGACACTGTCTCTGTGGCTTCGAGTTTTTAGAGGAATGATTATCCTCATAATGTGACTGTTATAGCTTGTCATTAGCCTTTTCTCCTTGACTGTTGCCTTCTCCCACAGTGGCATCTATTCTACCCTGCTCCAGGCCATCCTGGAGCTGCTTGTTTTCTAGAGCCAAGTGCCCCACGTCCAACACCCAAAGGGTTTTATTTCAGCTCCTGTGGAGTTCTTCACAGGATCACTGCTCATACACCTTGTGGCCATGCCTGATTCTACAGCACTGCATTGTTTAAGTAGCTTAAGTATGGTGGTCTTCAAAACAGTAGATTGCAGTTGGATTTTGAGGGGAGGAGGGTTTATATGGTGTTCAGGAAAGAACTAAAAGATATTCTAAGGAGATCTGAGGCCTGTGCCTTTGTACAGCTGAAGAACTGGAATTGGAGAAGCTGGCCAGCCTTTTCACCTTGTCTGGGAGCAGTGACAGGAGAGGCAGTTGCAGAGTATTCCTTTGATCTTCTCACATCTCCATATAAGATGGGGTAGTCTGTTCAACTAGCATAGTTCTTGAAGTCACATCGGTTTCTGAGACTGGGCTAAGTAGACACAATTCTAGCCTTAATTTGAAAAGCAATTTCAGATGCTGGCCTCAGAATAATTGCAGACTGCACTGAACCCTTTGGAAGAGTTTCTCAGTGCACAGGTAAAGATAAGATGGAAATAGAGAATTCAGACTATAAATGAAGTTAATAGTGGAGAGAAGCAAAACTGCACTGTAAAGAGCAATAAGTGCTTGAGTATCACAATGCATATTGAGTTAGCTTCCTGTTTGCTTGCTCCTTTGACATTGACTTTGTTTCTTTAATTCTGTGGGTGTCAAAAAGCTCCCCATATTGAAGATTTGGTGATGCTCCCCACACCTGTGCTGAGGCTACTAAATGTTCTAAGTGATGCTTCTCTGCAGTGTGAAGAAGAATATGAAGGTAGGTACAATTCCCATATAGCAATGTTATCTTACAGACTCTGTTTTCTGTGGCTCTGGGATGTGAGAGCAGGCAGGCGAACAATTAATAGGCACAAGAGCAAACAGAGCTGCCCAGCTGAGCTTTGGTTGCAAGCGGTCAACTGCACCAACAGAGAATTGAAACTGAGATTGAGAGAGAAAGCAGAGCTTGTAGGGAATTCTTGAAGGATCCCAGATTTAAAAAAAAAATAAATTTCCTTCTTTGTTTAGATGCCCACCGAATTCACAGTGTGTTTGTGGCTCTGAGCTTCTGCTGAATATGTACAGGACTCTGAAGCCCAATAGCACAGATCCTTAAAAATTTGCTAATGAACTTAGCCAAGATCTCAGCAGAGAATTAAAATATCTCACTGGAGTTCCTAAAGTGTGGTGGATGGCAGGCATGGTGGTGGGATCTGCATTTCTGCTTGCTGTCTAATCCATGTGAGCGGCACAAATGAGAGAGGTCTGGGGACACGAGTTGAAAGGCCAAGTTCTGCTCACACAAAGAAGAGTTTGTGCCAGCTCCTTTAGTTCCCCTCCTCCAAGTGCTAAAGGAGGCACTCCTAAATCCCCATTGTTTTAGCTACTGGAACCGGCTGCTGGAGGTTCACTGCAGGTCTCTGTTCCTGAGCCTCAGTTCAGGCGCTTCCATCTCACTATTAAGCCGTGTAAGCTTCTGCTGTGTCACCTCATGTTTGTTTATTTTAAATTGAGAGGAAAGGAATATTTGTTGTCTAGGTGTTCTTGATGTGTTCATCTTGCCTTCACTTGTTTCTTGGCTCACCCTAGTTTGCAAAGTGAAAGACAACTAGCTCTTTCCTTTCCCAGATATCCTGGAAGACATAAGGGAGGAATGTCAGAAATATGGACCAGTGGTTTCCTTGCTTATTCCAAAGGAGAATCCTGGTAAAGGCCAAGTAAGTGAATGAAGGGAAGAGGCTCTGTGTTCCTGTGTACATTCCATGTGCTGCAGGACTGCTACTTAGTGCCTGGAAATCTCCTGCCTCATGGAAGTGCTAAAAATAAGTGGCTGTTTTGAAGTACAGCACAGGTTCCTTCCTGGTTATGTAAGGTTACCTACCCTGGGAGGTGCCCAGTCAGCTTTAGAATGGATGGATGGAATGAAGGGGAGAAGCCAATGGGTGGGAGAGGAATTGTTGAGGGTATAGACCACCAGCATACTTTCTCCTACCTTACCAAATGGAGGAGCAGGAGGGGAAATCCCACTTTAGAGGTTCAACTCTCAGCTCCAGTGCTCTCTGCTCAACCAAGGATGGAGGGGAAAATTTTGTTTAGGAATGGTTTCCTCCATTGCAGGGGTGGGAGGGGGCCAAGTGGCATGGTGCACTGGAAATCCTACTTCTCTCTCTTTCAGGTCTTTGTTGAATATGCAAATGCTGGTGATTCCAAAGCTGCCCAGAAAATGCTGACTGGAAAGATTTTTGATGGCAAGTTTGTTGTGGCTACATTTTACCCACTGAGTGCCTATAAGAGAGGATATCTGTACCAAAACTTGCTGTAGGCAGTACCAACAATAAGGAGAGTTGTCTTGCCCCTCTTCCTCACGTTTTACAGTTGAATGTGCAAAAGAGCTTCCTAGCCCTGCTTCTGAATCATCTGTGAAGGAGAGGTGCAAAGTACTTGAATGGGCCTTTACTTGAATGGGACTTTACTGCTGCTTTGTGATGTGCTGAGGAGGCCGGGACGCTTTCAGCGTGTGCTTGTGTGTGTGCTGTGCTTGCTCATTTACAGGGGGTGTGGCTCTGCCCTGGGGCACCCTGGTGGCAGGAGAGGGAACAGTGGGGACAGCCCAGGAGGCCGAGCAGATCCTGGCAAGGGCTTTTCAGTGATTTGAAGTGAGACCACAGCCTTGGCCTTAGCACTGGGCTTGGCTCCGGGGAGAGGATTTCTTGGTTAAGCTTTCCTATAATGCAAGTACTCCTCTCCAGTGTTGGGGGAGGAGGAAGAGGAGGAGGAAGGCTTGCCTGCTTTTTGTTGATGCCTGTTATAAATAAAGAAGCAGAAACACCCTCCTTTCTAAACCAGACCAGGTGGACTTCTGAGTCTTCTCCTTATATAGGGCAGAGGGAGGCAATGAAATTGGATCTGCTGAGCCTGTGGGGTCACCCTGTCGTCCTGACCTGAGCAGAGCCATGCAGCTGATGCTGGGCTGGGCAGTTAGGTGTGGATGATGCTGCCTGTGGGGAGCTGAGCTTGCTTGTGTGCCTGGGGTGGGCCAGGGTCAATGGTGGAGACCTGGTCAGAGCAGTGCCAGCCTCAGTCCTAACACAACCTGTAAGCACTTTGTAGCCTGAGTAGATGTGAAAACCCCGCTGCGTGGATTCATCTTTCTAGCACATACCCTGTGCTGGCACTGATGCTCCCTAGCTCTGATGCCAAATCATCTGTGATATGTAAGCGTCTTTTGGTGACATTTTTGGAAGGCAGTGCTACAGCACACAGTATTCTTTGTGTCACAACAGGACTCCTGCCTTGGAAGTCTTACAAGAACAAATACTTGTCTGCTTATAGGTCCCACACTTGGCTTTTCTGTGTTGTGTGTTTTGGTTTTGCATTAAGCCATTAAGATTTGTAGATTAGAAGCACTGACACTTTTGGTCCTTCATAGGTTACAAAAAGGGCTTGAGGCAATCTGAGATCCTGTACAGAAAGGGCTTAATCAGTCATCAGACTGGACTGGCCAGGAGAAGTCTTTCACAGTGTCAGGGACAACAGCCACATGCCTTTGGGGAAGACACAGTGGTGAGCAGCATCACTTCCCCCCAAAGCACGCTCTGTTCCTGTGGCTTCAGTCAGCTGCTGCTATGGGGCAGGCAGAGGCTGTTTCCCAGGGATTTCCAAACCCATGCACTCGGCAGAGCCTCTCCCTCCACGGTAGACACTCTGCTCCTGCTGGGCTTGTTTAGAGAGTCACCAGCGTATTCTGGCTTGTGGTCTTGGTCCCAGTTTTAGTGAGGAGGAAAGCCCTCCTGAATTCTTTTCTTCAGATGAAATACTTGTCGACAGCTGCCTGAACCATCCCTGACCTTCCCTGGAATAATACCTGAATTACTTTGCATTTTACTGTTTGCATCTGCTGATGCTGGACTTGCTGGAATCTGCACTTAAAAAGTTCCTCTTGAATTTTTGCCCTGCGCATAGTGTGTCAGGAGGTCCAATGTCTGTAGCATTTCATGAGTCTGAGTTGCTCTCCGTGCTGGTGTGTAGTCCTGTGTACTGTGGCCCTTACCAAACTCCCTCAGAAAGGACCAATCTCTGAATTCTTCTGTTGCCTTTGAGATGGTGGGCTTGCCAGGGGAAAGGAAAAAAATAAAATCCCACCACGAGTTTTAAGGTGTGATTTGCTGATCAGATTTTTCTGGGAATGACGCAACTCTGATGTACATAGCTGTTCAGCAGCCTTTGCATAGTTGAGGTGTGTGGTTCATGGCTTTTAATTTAACTGTCCTTTTAGTGAAGCACCACCTTTTAGTGTCTGGGAGGAATTGAGTGATTAACTGGGTGAGGGTTTTTCCTATGGGGAGAGGAGTGTTTAAAGAGTATGGTTGGGTCTTGGCGGACCTCCTCAGGTCTGCGTTACTGCTGTCCCTGTGGGTTGAGCCAGGGGTCAAAGCACTTTGGTCCAGACATGCACATGTTGAATGCCAGCAGGTCAGCAGCATTGAGCTGGCAGGAGCAGACCCCAAAGCTCCTGCCCTGCTGCCCTGAGTGCCAGCCCAGCTGGGGCCACAGGGAGCTCCCCTGGGTGCAGGGTGTGAGGTCTGTCACCTACAGCAGCACTGGGACAGGGAGATGCTGGGGTGCAGGCATGGAACTTAAATGTTTTTAGCATTCTCACATGCATTTGTCTAGGACTATGAGCTGCTCTGTCATCTTTCAAGCATGACTTTTTCAGTCAGAATTCTTTCAACTAAAGGTAGAGCTGTGCCAGGATTGATCTTCAGAGAGGAGCTACAGCCTGTTCATGCAGCGTGGCAGCTCTTCCACCAGTTTGGCTGGGGTTTTGTTCAGCTTCTTTAACAGGGGCTAAATGATGCAAACTCCTGCTACCAGACATTTTTCTCCAGATGTTCATTGACCAGGCTTGAGCACTGAGCTGGGTAAAAACCCCAAAGCTGCTTTTCTTTATATGCCTCCTGGCAAGAGTTGAAGATGTTGATCTCTGTCCTGTCACTGGATCCACCCTTCTGCAGGCTGTGGGGTGCAGGGAGGTTTAGAAGCATTGTATTGTTATTCCTCACCCTCTGCTTTCAAAGACTTTTTCTATCAAGATGAAGCTCACTCGGGTGTCTCAGCAACCTGTTGGTGTCTTGGCCATTAGTTTTAGCCCTGGTAAAACCTTTGAGTTCCTTAACTCTAGATTGTATCTGAAGTGCGTGGTGATTCAGTCCAAGGCATCTGTCATGGTGTGTCCGAGATGGGCCTGGCTTTCCTCATGGCCAGATTACTGCCTGCTTGAGGTGCACAAGTGTTGAGGCTTTCCATTCAGATGTGCGCTGAGTTTCCTGGTCTATGCTGCTTCCCCCAATAATCCTTGGTGTAGCACTGACCTACATAGTCCTATCCTAGTCATAGGGTAACTAGTGTTTAAATCACTGGCCAAAGCACAAGTCAGCTCCAACCGTAGCTGTATTCCTAATTTTATTCTCACTGGTCTTCAGCCTTGTAACAACATAACCTGAGCACCGTGTTGTACCCAGGTTCTTTCCAGAGGATTCAGTACACTTCCTCTTGCTGTGCCGGATCCTGTAACCATGTGCCTCCCTTCGGGTTAGATGTCAACTATTGTATCCCGTCATGCACCGTTGCTGAGCAGATGTGTGCTTGATACAGGTGATTAATAAATGATGCTTCAGTACAAGGTGGTTGTCCAGCATGCCCTTCTTGTGGGACACTGAAATGTCATGTAGCTGAGCCAAGTTTTCTGTCACCAAGCACCAGGGCCTTGATCTGGGGGGACAGGACCCAGCCATGGCAGCACTGGTAATTGTGTTTGGCAACTGTGGCTGTCAGAACTCTTTCCAGTTACAGTGAGAGATGGTCATAACTTGGAGGTGGGGAACTGTGGGATGGAGGGGGCTGTTAACATTATTAGTAGTCTTTAACAAAGCAAGTTCATCTAAGGAGGATTGCACCACAGCTGTTGGCTCAGCAGCAGGACGTCTTCCCCTGTCTCCTGTGGTTGACAGGGGATATGCAAAGTACCCCTGCAAAGTGTCACCTGCAATGTACCATCCCTGCCAGGATTTCCACGAGCCTGGATGTGCTGTCTCCACTCTACTTCCCCACTCCACTTCATCCCCCTTAGTACGTGTGTTTATGGGAAATCATCCTGCAATGCATTTCAAGTTATGCCAACTGCATTCCATCCAGGGAGCAGTAACTGTGATTTACCCTGTAATTTCTGTACTGTTATAACTCCTGTTAAGACATTAATAAAAATCTTCACTTTCCTCAAATTGTACCCCCGCTTGCTGTCCACAGTGTCCCCGGGCATCCCCCCGAGCCTCACACGCCGGGGTGGCCTCTGCCAGGCCAGAGCCCACCTCCCAGTCACTCTGCCTTCGGCTTCCTGCGGCAGCACCGCTTACTCACGCCCCACAGGGGCGCGTCCCACCCTGGCGCTGGCGTAAGGGCTCCCAGAATGATGATCTCCACAGGCGAACCGCCGGGTGACGCAGGACCTCCCTGGGAGATGCTGCCAGTGGCACAAGGCCCGCGGCCACTGCCTGGAGGACGCGTGGGCCGAGGCGGCGGCTGATGAGCAGTGCTCTCTGGCAGCAGCCCGCTTCGACACTGCCGCGTCCCAGCACCGAGAGTAGCAGAGCTCCCGAGGCGTTCGGGCACATCGTGTGGCTCCTGGGGGTGTCCTGTGCAGGGCCAGGACCTAGACTCGATGCCCCCAAGGGTCCCGTCCAATTCAGCACATTCTGTCATTCTGGGATATCACGCGACTCCGATGACGGCACGAACGGCACGCGTGTCATCACTGCTGATGCCTCAAGGGCCCTGGCCCGGCTGTGCTGACTCCTCCTCCGCAGGGACCTCGGCGATGCTTTTTGGGGGGGGATTTGCGGTTTTTCCCTCCCCTCCCATCGCCCCCGATCCCGCCGGGGCCGCGCGCTGACGTGGCGCGCGTTGCCATGGCAGTCACCGGCTCGCGCCCCCGCCGGCGCCGCTGCAGCCGTTCCGATTGGCGGTGGCGCCGCGAGGGGGGTGGGCTGTCCCGCCCCACCCCCAGCGCCCATTGGGCGGGAGGCGCACACCACGTGGTGCGAGGCCCGGGCATTGGCCGGCGGGGGGCTATAAAGGGCGGCGGGGGGAGGGCGGCCCAGCGGTGGCGGTGACGGCGGCGGGCGGGATGGAGGAG
>VYXD01015388.1:1157337-1180224 GCA_013397195.1 Hylia prasina
AGATGACCCGCTTCTTCCGCCGCGCCCGCGGGGACGGCGGTGGGGCGGTGGCGGCAGCGGGGCTGGACACGCGCATGGAGCCGGTGCCACGGGACGTGCTGGGCAGCGCCTCCCGCGACCGCGGGCTGGTGCCGCGCTGGGAGAGCCGCGGTAGGTGCGCGGGGCGGTGGGGCTCGGCGCGGAGCCGGCGCGGCGNGGCCCGCCGTGCGCTGGCGGCCGAGCTCTGCCGCATGGACGTGGCTGAGATCAACCGCTTCTTCCGCCGCGCCCGCGGGGACGGCGGGGGGGCGGNCACCAGGGCTGGCGGAGATCGCGGGGAGCCGTGTGGCCGCGCTGCTGCTGGCTGGCGGGCAGGGCACCCGCCTCGGCGTCCCGTACCCCAAGGGCATGTGCGACGTGGGGCTGCCCTCCCGCAAGACCCTCTTCCACCTCCAGGCCCAGCGCCTGCGACGGCTGCAGCAGATGGCGGAGGAGCAGCACGGCACTCCCTGCAGCATCCCCTGGTGAGCCCCGGCCTCGGGGGGACAGGGCTCGTGGGGTGGTGTCGGCAGGGTTGGCTGGCACTGGTGGATCAGGGCCTGGTAGATTGGCATGGCTCTCTGGGTGTCAGCAGTCTTGGCCGGCAGTTCTCTCGGTTGGTGCAGTTCCCTTTGGCAGCCCAAGGGTTAGCCTGGATTGGTGCAGTTCCCCTTAATAGTCCCTGGGCTGATGCAGAGCCCCTCGGCAGGCCAAGGACCATGGACTGGCATAGGGACCCTCTTTATGCCAACGCTTTGCAATGGGCATAGCCCCTTCGAGTGAGTGGTTCAAGGCTCAGGATGGCTCTGGCAAGGTCCCACGTTGTAAGATTCAGTCCCATGACCCTTGGGAAGGTCTTTCATGTCCCCATGCAGGACAGCAGCCATGCGAATTGGGGGGCAGGGAGATGAGCTGCTGAGGTGCATTGTAGACAAGCTGGGTGTCCCATGCATGGTGTTGCATAGTTTTGGAAGTACGTGTTGCAAGGAAGGGTGAAACCCTTCATTGGCTTGTCAGAGTGGTCAGACCACAGCAGGTCAGATTCTCCTAAGTGTGGAGGGGGAAAAAGCCTGTCCTAGGTGTTGGGATGAGGGGTGTGAGACCCTGCCTCCTCCCTGCTCATTGAATGTCTTCTACTCTGCAACAGGTACATCATGACGAGTGGCTGCACTATGGAGTCCACCAAGGAGTTCTTCCAGAAACATCGGTATTTTGGCTTGAAGAAGGAGAATGTCATCTTCTTCCAGCAGGGCATGCTGCCTGCCATGGGATTCGATGGGAAAATCCTGCTGGAGGAAAAGGGCAAGATTGCTATGGCGCCAGGTTGGTGGCCAGGAGCTGACAAGCCAGGGGATGGCCAGGGTTGTGAGGTGGCCAGGGGTGAGACATGGTGCTGAGGAGCAGCTTTTAGACCTGCAGTCTTCACTGTGACCTGGCCCACAGCTGACTCAGGCTGGGAGGTGTCTGTCTTGGCAGGGAGGGCTCAGGCTGGGGTATGGCTGGGCTGATGACCCTCCACATCAGCCCATGGGGAAAGGAGGATGAGCGTGGGTGGCTGATGGACAGTGGGATGTTGCTGCAGCCCCACTGGTGTGTTCCCTCTGCAGATGGCAACGGAGGCCTGTACCGGGCCCTGGGCTCACACGGCATCATGGATGACATCGAGCAGAGAGGGGTGCAGAGTGTCCATGTCTACTGTGTGGACAACATCCTGGTGAAGGTGGCTGACCCCAGGTTCATTGGGTTCTGCTTGGAGAAGGGAGCAGACTGTGGGGCCAAGGTATGGTTTTGGGAGTAGACAGGTACTGCTTCTGCAGCTGGGTGGGGTCTGTCCTGCTCCTTGCTTGGCTTCCTTGACTTTTCACCCTTCATTTGCTGGCTTACTACAACCAGGAGGGATAACTAAGTACCTGAAGGTCACTGGTGAAGTAACACATGGTGGTAAGAGTCCTGCCTGCCCCTGGCATCCTGGAGGATGCCTGGCACTTCTCTTTTGCCTTGTGCAGGAATGTGGCACTGACAGGCCTAGGGCTTGGACGTCCCCCTGGGGCCAAGAGGCTGCTCGGGAGCCCTGGCGCACACCCGGATGCTGGGCAGCTCTTTTCTGGATGGCTGTGGGTAGCACAGGCAGACAGGATCCTTGCAATAAGCTGCCAGCTGTCCCCAGTCTGACATCCTGGGCACCAGACCAGAACATGGTGGGTGCAGCTGATGCTGGACCCAGCCCCATGTCTCGTGGATAGGACATTGCACACTTAAAGCTTTACTTAAAGACTGGCTTGACAGCCAAACGTTTTGTTTGTATTGGGCTTGGCTCTGGCAAACGTGAGAGGACTTACTGGCCTTGCAGCTTTCGGAGGGCAAGCTGAGAAAGGGAAAGTTCTCCTGGTCTGCATGAACGAAAGAGGAAATAAACCTTAAGCATGCAGAAAGGAGAAAGCCCTGCGCCCCTGCATGCCACTGCTCTGTGGTGACAGTGATGGGTAGGAGTTTGCTGGGGTATCCCACACCCAGATGGAGGTGTGTGAGGTGCGAGGAGGAGAGGAAGGTCGGGGGATGGCCCTGCTGAGCCAGCCGGCTTCTGGTTGTGCATAGCCAGCTGGCTAAAAATATCTGTGCGTGCTGTCAGCTGTTTGCTGGCTTGGTGCCACATCCTGCTGCCACCTCTGGGTGTGTCTGACACCTGTCACCCTGCCATCACAGCCTAGTCCCCATTGCCAGAAGCACCTGGGAGGGGAGGGCTCCAGCATCCCCATCCCTGCACCATCCCAGCTGAGCAAAAAGCCTGGTCAGGGCCCGCTATTTACAAGGGAGTGTGTTTGAAGTGTGGGGATTTGGGTGCCTTTCCCTGACAGTGCTTCCCTCGGGCAGGTGGTGGAGAAGACCAATCCCACGGAGCCGGTGGGCGTGGTGTGCCGGGTGGACGGCGTGTACCAGGTGGTGGAGTACAGTGAGATCTCCCTGGCCACTGCCCAGCAGCGGGGCCCAGACGGGCGGCTGCTCTTCAACGCAGGCAACATCGCCAATCACTACTTCACCACTGCCTTCCTGAAAGATGTGGTCAAGTAAGGGTCTGCTGGAGTGCCAGTACAGGAATGCTGGTGCTGAAGTGCTGCTGCCGAGCAGAGCTGGCTGTGCCTTGCTTTCTGCTGGTTGAGCTCCAGGTGTGCTGGGATGAGACCCCCAGTGTCTGGCTCCTCCACAGCTGGTCTGACCTCCACCTCTCTGCACAGCCCCTTCCTTGAAACAAGGTTTCTCTGGGCTGTATCTGGATGCTGCTTCCAGAGCGAAGGCATTTGGGACTGTCTCTCCTGGCTGCTGTGGAGATGAGCAGCCCGTGCCTTGGGGCAGCTGGGGTCAGAGCAGGGCAGCCATCCTGCTGCAGCAGGGTCTGAGATGAGCACGTGATTTGCTGGGGCAAGTGACATCTCTTTCCTGGCCCCTTGCAGCACTTACGAACCACAACTGCACCACCACGTGGCTGAGAAGAAGATCCCACATGTGGACATCACTACAGGGCAGCTAATCCAACCCGAGAAACCCAATGGGATTAAGATGGAGAAGTTTGTCTTCGACATCTTCCAGTTTTCTAAGTACGTCCTTTGCTCTCCGTGGGGTCCAGGTTGGCTGCTGGCTCTCCCTGGAGCAGTTCTGAGAGCCTCTGGGGTTATGCCAGGGTGTGCCCACTGGCAGTGTCCCGGGATCAGGATCGGATGGCAGCTGGAGGGATGGGTGTTGCATGCCTCTTGCTGGGCGGAGCCCTGCTCCTGTGCCAGAAGAACATCTGCTGACCCTATAGGCCAGGCCTTCCCTCTGTGTGGTTGTGAAAACAGCCCATGGGTGTGGGCCTGGGGAAAGCTGTGGGCCCAGCTCAGCCACCCTGGCAGGGGAAGCAGCCACAGTTTCCAAACCCGACCCTCCCACGTTGTGTTCCTCCAGGAAGTTTGTGGTGTACGAGGTGCTGCGTGAGGATGAGTTCTCTCCCCTGAAGAATGCAGACAGCCAGAATGGCAAGGACAACCCCACCACAGCCCGACATGCCTTGATGTCCCTGCACCACTGCTGGGTTCTCAATGCAGGGGGGCACTTCGTGGACGAAAATGGCACACGCATCCCTGCCATCCCTCGGTGAGTTGCTTCTCCTGTCATTTCTGCTCCTTTTTGGACTGACTATTAAGCACAAAGCAATCCCAGCACTGATAACAGTGTCACAGAAACTACCAGCTATGCAGCTCCTCTCCTGGGTGATCTGTGGAGCAGAGCTGGGTGTGAACTGTGTGGTGGCAAGAGGAGTGGTACTCAGCCAGCAGCAGCTTTCCTTCTCAATTCAGCACCTGTGAACTGAGAAGGAAATCCTGCCACCCTCCACTGCACAGCCAAGGTTGCCTCTGCAGGGGAGAGGTGGCTTCCTAAAGTCAGAGCTTGCCAGTAGATCCATGCAGCAGCTGGGCTGGCATCAACACATCCCTCAACCACCAGACCTCCTGCCACCCTCTTTAGGGATCAGCAAACCCCAGACCCATTTTGTTCTGTTTTTCCCCCCCTTGCTAACCCTTGTTTATTCCCGTGTAGCATCACAAACAGAAGCTCAGCTGCCAGCCCAGCAGATGTCAATGACAAGTAACTATTCATGTCCCAGGTGCATGGTGGCGGGGCTGTGCTTAGGGACTAACGGGCTGCAGGCAGAGCAGTGTGCCAGGCTAACGGGGGCTGGGGGCCGCATGTGGGCAGTGGGGCATGTCACCACTGGCACAGGGGATGCCGCTTCTCATGGTGGCGGGTGCAGGCAGCTCAGCTCCCTGCTGGGCTCCTTTCTGCGGGGATAACTGGATGGGGTTCATACTGTTGGTACAGATGCAGGATGGCAGCAGCCTGATGCTGACTGCATGCAGCCCCCTAAAGGTCATTCCACAGGCAGGATGCTGTTGGGAAACACCATGGCATGTCCTTTGATGCCACTCCCCTGTTTGTCACAGCACAGCAGGGACTGGTCCCAGCCGGTCCCAGAGCTGGGGATGGCTGCCATCTCCCGGTGTCCGCCAGGCATCCAGGCGTACCGAAGTGGGATTAAAAACATGAAGCAAACGTCAGGCAGTCTTTGATGTAGCATGTGTGAATCTGAGTGCAGCAGCCAGCTAGGCTTTGTGTGACTCCAGCTCTTGAGTTTGGAAGATCCAGAGCATGACACCAGGGAAAACTCAGTGCTTGAAGGTTTGTGGGAATACACAGGGAAGCTTTAACTCTTCTGTTGTGTTCTGTAGGCAGAGGCATGCTGGAACTTGGAGCTGGTGAGTGTAAATGACTCACAGAGTAAGCAATCTTGTTACCTTCCCCTTGTTCAGAAGCTGTATCTTCAGGTACTTTCTGGTGGAATACAGCTGTTTTATCTGTTTTAATTCCGGACTCCAGGTGTTTTCGGGCTTATGACTAAAGCCATTGCACTAGTTAACATGTAGGAAAAAGGATGTCCTACATTTACCCTTCATTACAAGTTAATGTCATTTTTTTTTAAAACAACTATCTTGAATCTAACACTCAAGCTAAATACCAGTGTGAGTTGGGAGGGGTGACTTTTATTTACTGACACTTGGGACAGAAGGAGGCTGAGTGAGTGCGTGGCAGCAGGAACGAGCTTTGACTTGGGTGAAGGGAGCATCCTGCCATGCCTGCCTGGCTGCTGTGGCAGGATGCCACAGGAAGGGCACCCTGGGAAGGGGCACCCTGGGCTGGGAAGGGGCTCCTTGGGGTGCTGTTGCCATGGCTGCTTTGTTGGGTCCACACAGCTGCACCCCCAGGCTTACATGCCAGCTGGATCCAGGGATCATCCAAGCGTGTCCTACAAAGGCTGGTGACAGCAGGAGCAGCATCAGGGACCCCGCATGGGCCCCTGCCCAGCAGTGCTGCTGCAGTGGGCAGCACTGGTCTGGTTCTGACATTTTCCTCACCAGCTCCAGCTCACAGGCAGAACAGAGGAGCCAAGATAGTTGATCTAACAGGCAAAGGCAGGAGGAGCAGTCTGTGCTGCAGGGAGTGTTTCTGAGTGAGCAGAAGGGCTTACCCTGTGTCCTCAGGTTGTGCTTAAAGCAAGACCTCTAGTGTCCAGCTAAATGAGTGCATCTCACATCACCCCAGGGCTGCAGGAGGAGGAAAGGGTGACTCGTTTCCATGCAGCATCAAAAACAGTAGGGCTGGGGGTACAGGCATTGCTGTAGATACACACATGCAAAGACATCAAGAAAGTCCCATCTAAAGCTCTTTTCCCTTTCAGTCGCTGCTGGTATCTAAACTTCAGCTGGCACCTCTGTGGAGAGCACGCAAGGCTTGACTAACCCACGGCAGCTCTGTGCTGGTGGGGTCTGTGTGGGCCCCAGACAGCCCCCGGTCCTCTGCCTGGCCTTGGCAGATCATGGGCCCTGTCTGTGTCCCCCTCCGGGCTGTGCCTAACTCTCCTGACTGTATATTTTTCTCTGCAGCTTGAAGGATGCAAACGACCTGCCAATCCAGTGTGAAATTTCTCCCCTTGTCTCCTATGGAGGAGAAGTGAGTATGGGCTCTGCAGAGCTTGGGGGGCCCTTGCAGATGGACCAGGCTGGCAGGGCACACGTGTGATGGGATAAGCCACAAAAGTAACTCTCACTGAGGAGCCTTTTGGGGCAGTGCCCCCCAAGTTGCCAGCACAGGAGGGGAGCAGAGGCACCCATGAGCAGCTCAGCAGAGCAGGCGTTGTCCAGTGTGTTCCTAATGTGCCACTTCTCATTCCCATAGGATCTGGAGAAGTACGTGAAGGACCGAGAGTTCCGCACACCACTGATCATTGATGAAGATGGGATCCATGAGCTGGTGAAGAATGGGATGTAGTAGCAGTGTGGTGCCCAGGCAGGGCTGCCCATCCTGCCAGGAGCTCAGGCACATGAAGATTGATAGCTGGGCCTAGTAGGGACTGCTCCAGCTTGCTCTGGCCCTGTGCAGAGGGGATTTGACCCACTCGGTTCTTGGCACGTTGTATGCTTCTATTTATATTTTAATTTAAAACCCAAATACTACGGATTCCCCTGCCACAAAGCACAGCTGTGGTGCTGCTCTTTGCACTCCAGGCTGTGGGCATTTATTTTTAAACATGTATATAGTAATTGTTGTATATGCAAAGAGAGGATTTTTATGGTGTGGGGCTGGGTTTAATCTTGAATTTTTATTTTTCTTAAATCTACATGACTATTTTTCTTTAATAGGGTCCTTGCCATTGCCCATGTCCTCCCTTTTGGTTATCCTTTGTATATTGCACAACTGGAAGCACCAAATTAAACTCTGAATTCCTCCTGTTTGTCATCTGATGGTGTTTGAGTGACAATGACTTTCCACCAAGAGGCTCATGGAGCAGAGAGCCACGACTGCATCGTGCCAAGTGCTCCGTTCAGTGCAGCAAGGGTGTCTGTCTGGGGTGGCTGCAGAGAGGGCCTCTCGCCTGCAGTGCTCATTTGGGGTGTTCCTGGAGGAAGCAGAGTTGCACCCTCTTACATTTCTGCAAACGGTGGCAAGCCTTGAGCAAGTAGGAACAGGCAGGTGTGTTGTACTGCTGGAGTGCTCAGGGTGAAACACTGAGCCCTGCACCAGTGCCATGTGCCCTCTGCTTTTCCTGGAGGGGCTCTTTGACTCCTGCATGAGCCCACTGCTGCGGAGTGTGGTGTCCTGACTGGCCTGGGCAGAGCAGCTGTTCTGCCTCCCCTCGTTTGGGAAGAAGGATGTAGAGCTTGGCCAACTCCTCTCCTGATCCTGACGTGGTCACAGCCTCCCACTGCCCTCTGGCTGCCTGGGGAGAGATTTTCCCTTGCAGGCCTGGGAATGGGACCCAAACCACTCCCTCTGGGTTAAGTCACCACATGGCCCCTGAATGCAAAGGTGGCTGCGGGGCATCCTGGGCTCAGCCAAGCACTTGGTTCCCCAGGCACGGTGCCTGGGCTACCAGGGCAGAGGGGGGATGGTCCTGGCTTGCTCTGTGCCTGCTGCTGGGTCACCACAGGTTGGCTGGGCTGTGTGTGGCCAAGCCTTTGGCTTTGTGGCTTTGCAGACCACCACCTTTGCATTAGGTCCCGGGACAGAGCGCCAGGGGGCTGGCTGCTGCCAAATTATTTGAACAGCACTTCCAGGTAGCAGGAGGGGAGTGGAGCAGAGCTGGCTGGTGTTTGTGCCAGTGTCCACGTAGGGCAGCCTGTGCTTCTCCCTGCCAGCTGATCTGGGGCAGCACATGGGGCACTGCTCAGACCTGGTCCTTGCCAGCCCAGAGGAAGCTATGCCCTGCCTCTGTTACCCTGGGCGGTGCTGGCTCAGCTGGTGCTGCAGCCCCTCCCTGGTGGCAGTGACAAGGGTCACTAGTGTCTGCTGGGGGCAGGGGGTGGCATCCCCCTGCCTGTGATCTGGCTGGCTTGTCTGGAGACTTCAGGCTGGAAGAGGTTGGTTTAGGAGCAAGGCTACAGCCCTAGGGCTTTGGGGTGTCTAGTCAGTCAGGAAAGCCTTTTAGGGAGCTGCTGGCCTGCTGCCAGTGAGTGCTACTTCCTTCCCACAATGTGAGCATGGAATTCAATACCGCCAAAACAGTCTAAAAAAAAATCTGAAAAAGTAATTTAATTTTGGTTTTTGCTGTTGCACAAAAGTTAATGTGAGCCCATTATTAGTAGTAGTATTAATTATTTTCTCCCTGCCTCATTGCATAGCTGGTGGCCACTGTGCCAGGCTAGTGTCTGGAAATGATATCAAGCCACCAGCTCTGTGTGGAGCTCGTGAAGCTGGAGCACTGAGCCTGTGCCCTGAGCCAGGCTGGTTCTCTGGCTGCTGTCCTGGCCATGTGTGCTAGTGCAGGAGCCCCAGATCCTTCCAGCAGGGGCCTGGAGAGGGGTGTAGTCCATGTGGGACCCTCTGGGCCAGCTCTGGGGTCTTGTGGAGTGTTCCCATCACTGGCATTTGGAGGTGTCCTACCCAGCACCACAGTTCAGGAGGAAGGTCCTGGACACGCATGCCATGCTACGGCCACTGGGCAAGCGCTGGAAAGTGAAACGTTGCCTATTGCTTTAAGTTCCCTTGCTGGCCACGGGGCCTTTTTTATTTTTTTCTCTTGCGCTATGAATGGGTTTTGCTGTAAATTATAGCTTTGTGCACATTCCCTTGGGCCGAGGAAAATAAACTCTGCCAAAAAGCCAGCCCGGATCGCTGACTGGCTCCCCCTCTCTGCTCCCTAATTGAAACCAAATGTGCGAGATGTAGGATTGTGGGACTTCTGGCCAGCTCCCAGGAATCCACAGAATGCGAGTGAGCTCCCAGAGGCATCTTGCATCAGCCCGGGGAAGTTCGCTCCTCACCTGGCTTCCCCGGGCGAGGGGCGAGGAGCCCACCCGCCCTCTGCTGCCGTCCCACTCTGGTGAGTCGCTCTCAGCTGCGTGGGGCCGTGTTTGACCCTCCTAGGCCTGGGATTCTGGGGGGGATATGGGTCAAGCGTGCTCTGTGGCGGAGCCCCGGCAGAGGGGCTGGGGGGTGGGTCTGCCTGGGAAGGGTCTGGGGCAGCACCAGGGCACTGTCCTCACTCAGGGAGGTGACAACTGACCCCTTTTCGCCAGATGACCCCCCAGTGCCAGCGTTTCCCCCTGTGCCTCGTGCCAGGACAGCGTTTCCTGGTGTCCTTCCTCAGCTCCCGCCTATGTGTCTGTTGGCAGTGCTGTTCAGCTAGAGGCCTTGCTGTCCTCAGGGTCCCCCAGCCAGACACCAGGTCATGCTGGGGAGAGGAAAACAAGGCTGCTGCTCTGGTGCTTGTGAGCATCGTGCCCCAGTGCTGGTGCTGGGAGCCCACTCGTGGTTGCCAGCCCTGGGTGACGCTGGGGTGATGCTGCAGAGCCCTGCTGGCGGCAGGGCAAGGCCGTGGCACGGAGTGTGGAGCAGGGCTGGCAGCTTTGGGCTGCCAGGGAGCACTTGCTGGACGCAGCACGCACAGGACGGTGTCCCCAGGTCCCCAGCCCTGCTCCTGGCAGGTCTCGCCAGGGCAGCTGGAGGCATGGGTACGTGCTGGCTGCTCCTCATGACTGCGATGCCCCGGGCTGAGCCAGCGAGCCCGTGGCTGGGGAGGCACTGGCTGCTGCAGAAAATGGGGCTGCATCCAGCCCAGAAAAAGTCTAAAATGGCATTTTTGGAAGGGAGGAGGACTACAGGTCCCAGCATGCTACACTGGGCTCCCGCTAAGGCTGCCAGTGGCACGGCATGCTGGGGGCTGTAGTGCCAGCTGGGGCAAGGATCCTGAACCCCCTTATCCAAACACCTGTGGGCCAGGGTCACAGCGAGCCTGTCGTCACTCAGGGACATTCCTTGAGTGTGGCTTTGATGTTTCCCACCCAGCAGGACGGCAGCCCCAGCCCCATGTGAGGACAGGGGCTCTGCAACAGGAGCCCTAGAAGTCCTGGCAGACTCATGTCCAGGACCGGGTGTCCAGAAGGGGTACAGGCTGCTGCCATCCAGGCCCCTCCCCGCGGATGATGCTCCTCCAGTGCCAGCAAAGGTGGCAGTGCCCACCTAGGAAGTGAGCTGGGGACCTCACCTGGAATGGGCTGACGGCAAGAGAGACCGTGGTTCGGGTGGGATTTGTCTCTCAACAACTGTGGATTTAGTTTTTCCCCCAGTTATTTCCCTTGGTTATTTCAGTAAAATAAGGAAGGAGGAAAATAAGAAGGGAGAACAACAAAAAAGCAGTAGCCAAGGGAAACTCAGAGCCTGAGCAATGCCAGGGTGGAGCTCCAAAAACTCTGCATTAAAACTTTCCAGTGATTGAAAATTTTCAGCAAACATTTTCAGTCAAAACGTTGCAAAGCTGTCTCTTTTGCAGGGCTGGTGGAACAAAACTGATTTCCAGCTGGGCTGCCACTACTGTCCGTCTGTTTGTCCGTGTTCCCCTCAGCCGTCAGCGTCATGGCCTGAGTCACTGTCCCCACGCTCTCCCCCAGCCCCACGCCCCTGAGGAACAATGAGCGCTTCCTAGTGGCAACGTGGGGATGATTTCCCTATGCTAGGCTAAATGTAAATGCGTTCTCTGCAGGAGATACCTCTGCATCTGGCATCCTGATGCTTAAAGAGTTTACTCAGCCTGAAAGAGTAGTGGGGGAAAATACCCTTGGATATTTTTTGGAATGCAGAAGGAAATTAAGATTTTAATGCTCGGGGGAACTGGCCATCATCAAATGCAGGAGCCTCCTGCTAGTGCCTCTTGGAAACACAGCTGAAATTCCAAGTTGCAGCTGAGTTAGTTGCAACCAGCTACAGTTTCCCAGCTGAGAATAGGGGAACAAAAAGCAACCACATATGTGCTTTTCAAAAAAAAAAACAAAAAAAAAAACCAAGAAAATTAGAAAAAAATGGGGGAAATTATCCCAAGTGCAGGTGGTGTGCCCTACCTGCAGAGCTTGTGCTATTTGGCAGAGTCCCTCAGGAGTTCAGCGGGGGTCTGTGGAGTGCAGAGAGCTTCTAGCAGAGTGCAGGTGGCAGCTCCTGGGGTTTTGCTCTCCGCTTGGGTGCTGGTGTGGCCACAACAAGTTTGGGTCTCACTCCTGCCATGCCAAACCCCAGCTGTGGCAGTGACCAGAGCCATATCCAGCACCTCCCAGCTGTCTTTCTGGGATGTGGGCAGCTGGTTTGGGTGTGTTTATAGCCTTTCTCTTGGTGGGGACAAGGGTGGGGCGATGAAGGAGCACAACCAGGCATTCACCTGCAGCGTCAGTGTTGGGCTGGTTCAAGGGTCTGCCAGCCAGGAGGGGCATCCCTGGTGCAGTGGACTTGGCTGGGATTTACCCCAGCAGCCAGGCCCCATTTGGCCAGGAGGTGTGGTCCCTTTGATCCCCAGATTAGTAGGGTGCTCTCTCAAAGGTTAATGCGCAGTTAAACTACATTAAAACAGGGTTTTTTTAAATAGAAAGAGAACTGAATGCATCTGGTGCTGGTATGAAGTGTCCTCTTGTCAGATAAGGGGAGCTCAGGGAGCCTGAGGAAGGGCTGGTGATGCTTAGGGATGCCTCTGGTGCTTTCCCCGACGTGATGCCAAACCCCATGGTTGTGTGGGCACCCAGAGATGTGTGGGCACACCCAGAGGTGTGTGGCTGCTTGAGCTCTGGGGGCTCCTGGCAGCTGAGGGCTGGCCAGATCAAGGTGATGGCTGTGGTGACAGCCCTAACAAGGGCAGGCACGTCCTGGGGAGGTCCCCTTGTCCTGTCTGAGGAGAAGCCTCAGCAGCACCAGTCCTTTTTCTCCCCATGACGTGGCCCAAGCCCCGTTCCCAGGACCTCCAGGTCCCCTCCAGCCCCATCCCATGCTCCCTTTGAGGCAGAGGATGCAAGCTGGCTCCCACACCCTCTGTCACACCTTTCTGTGTCACACATGTCCCTGGAATCCACTCTGCCATGGGGAGCTATTACAGTAAATACCCCGTAAATCTCGGGTGATTATCTGCTCTCCTTTCTCTGGAGCCAGCAGGCAGGAAACCGCTCTGGCACCCTGTTATTACTGTCTTATATGATGGGGTTGTGCAACTTCTTGCTTTCAAAAGTGGCCAAGGGTGGGTGGCCCAGCCAGAGCCTTTGTGACCTGCGGTGGAGGAGGCCAGTGCTGGCTCTGGGCAGAGCCCAGGGAGCTTCCCGCGGGTCCTCTGGCTATTCCATGTGGATGTGGCACACCATGGCTCCCAGGAGTGCTGTCGGGGGATCCCTGTGACCACCACCACAGATCTGAGGCTTGGGGCTCTGTTCCTCCTCTGAGGCTGAGGTGGGGCCTCATGCAGAAGTGCTCCCATCCTTGGCTGGCTGCCCCAAGCAGGGCTGGTGTTTTCCCCCTCCTCAGCTGCCTCAGCGTGACGAGCCCTGCTTCTGTGCCCACAGGACTGCCGACATGTTGGCCACTCCCAGGCCAGCCCTGCTGCCACTGCCACTGCTGCCACTGCTGCTGCTGCACGTCCCACATGCTGCCAGAGCCCAGGTCAACCCTGGTAAGTCAGACAGGGATCAGGTGTCTGCAGGTGCTGTAATTTCATTTCTCCTGCCAGATGGCCACATTTGGACTTGCATCGACTCCATCATCTCCAGGACTTTCTCAGCTCTGGGAGCAGTATGTGATGGCCCCTCAGGCCTGCACCTGCCTGGTCACTCTGCTGTTCTGCACCTCACTTGGGCACCTGCAATGACCTGCAGAGCCCCCTCTGTCCTGCCCCTGGCAGCTGGCAGGGTGCTGGACATGGCAACGCACTACAGCCAGAGCCCTGGGTTCTGAGTGGGGCCCTTGCCCATGGGGGCTCACTGAGTCTGGAGGCTGCCAGGTGCCAAGTTACTGTTTTCTCTGGTGGGCTGTGCCTTCTCTGGAAGTTTTGCAGCAAACCAAGGCTGGCTTTGGTGAAGTGGCTTGACTGGGTGCCTGGCTTCTGCTTGGAAACCATAACATTGTGCCAGCCGGCAGCAAAAGTGTGTTTAGATGGCTGTTCCTGCAGGGCTCAGCTGCATCCTGTGCTGCAGGGATGGACAGAGCCCAGGCTTTCCCAAGATTTCCCCAGGGAGACCCTTTAACAAGATCATTTAAAGGCTTCTTCCATCTGTGGGAGGAGTTAGCTGGGTCTTCCGTGGAGGTTGCACGGTGCTTACTTAGGGAGGCAATCCTGTTTCTCCTGCAGACATCTATGGCTGGCAGAATTGGATTTGCCTGGCCAGGATTGTTATTACCAAGACCAAAAAACAGGGCTGGCTCCATGTTTGGCAAGAATTAAATTGGAGTTCAGAAGGAGATGTGCTCTGCAGAGCATAACAAGTGGGGGAGCAGGAGACAAGAAGAGATGCTCACACTGTGCCAATGCTCATGATGAAGATGTGCTCATCCCTCTGCGTGATGTAGGATATGGTGTGTGGTGTCCCAGGGATGGTGGCAGAGTGGGATGTGGGCTCTTTGTGGGTGCAGTGCCAGGCGAGCCAGGGGCTATGGGATAGGAGGTGGCCCAGGCACAGTGTCCTGCCTGGTCCTTGCCATCTCGGTGCGGGTGTTTGCTAGGCGTGGTGTGTGGTAGGAGTGCGGTGGGCTGGAGCCAGCAGCCAGACAGTAAACATGGCCAAACAAGCCGCCCTTTCAGCAGTGCTCTTGGCAGCCAGGCGTGAAAAAATAACTCCAGTGAAGCAGCGAGGATGCGGAGCTGAGGGAGTCGGCTGCCACTTAGAGGTGCAGCCCACCTGCCACCCTGGGTACTTTTCCACTCACAGCCAGGCCGGGAGCAGGGCTGGTGATGGGAGCTGAGGGGTCAGCAGGGAGGACAAGTGCCTGTCTTGGTCACTTGTTCCCCAAGCAGGGACAGGGAGCAATGGGGCAGCACAGCACAGTTGCTGCCGGTGAGGTTTCTGGCCAAGTGGCCTCTGGAGTGAGCCCTCTGGAGCATGGGGGCAGTGCCAGCTCACAGGTTCTCCACCTCAGCCAAGATCCTTGCCAGCAAGGCTGAGGAGATCCCTGGGGACAGGGCCTGGTGTGCCTGTCAGCCCTTGGAGCCACCACCCCTTCTTCCACTTCACTTGGAGCAGGGCTGGCATCCACTTCTGGCCAGAGGCTTCACTTGCTCGGGAAGGTGCCTGCTTCAGCAGGACTGTCCCCTCCTTGCTTCACTCTCTCTCTGTAAGCTAGAGGGATGGACAGTGCTGCCCTGGGGCATGGTGGATGTGCCCCAGCCTGGGCCATTTCCACGGAGGGATTCCCTCCTGCTCAGCACCCTGCCGGTGTCATTGCAGCGGTGTGTCGGTACCCCTTGGGAATGTCGGGTGGGCACATCCCTGACGAGGACATCTCAGCCTCCAGCCACTGGTCTGATTCCACGGCCGCCAAGTATGGACGGTGAGTGTGGGCACCTCTGTGCTATAGCCAGGGCAGAATCTGGGCTGGCATGGAGGGAGAAGGAGGACACAGGGCTGGCCTCAGCCACCTGCAAACAGCTCCTCCGCTCTGGGCTCACAGGCTGGACTCGGAGGGTGGTGATGGAGCCTGGTGTCCCAAGACCCCGGTGGATCCAAATGACCTGAAGGAGTTCCTGCAGATTGACCTGCACGCCCTACACTTCATCACACTGGTGGGCACCCAAGGGCGCCACGCCAAGGGCCATGGCAATGAGTTTTCCCCCATGTATAAAATCAACTACAGCCGGGATGGCACCCGCTGGATGTCTTGGAGGAACCGGCACGGGAAGCAGGTGAGGAGGTGCATGGGGGCTGCATTGGATGGCGGGTGAGGTGGCTCCTCCTGCCCACCCTCACTGTGCTTCTCTCTCTCCAGGTGCTGGATGGAAACACCAACACCTATGACATCGTCCTCAAGGACCTGGAGCCACCCCTCATCGCCCGCTTTGTCCGCTTCCTCCCTGTCACTGACCACTCCATGAACGTCTGCCTGCGCGTGGAGCTGTACGGCTGTGTCTGGCTGGGTGGGTGGTGTGGTCCTGTGCCTGTCCCCATGTCCCCAGTGCCCATCCTGGGGTGCTGGCCATCCAGGTGGGGGCTGTCTGTCCCGCAGCACCTGGGGTTGGCGGGGTGTCCATGCACTCACCCTTCCCTCCCTGCAGATGGGCTGGTGTCCTACAATGCACCGGTCGGGCAGCAGCTCATCCTTCCCGGGGGCACCATCATCTACCTGAATGACTCGGTGTACGATGGGGCCTTTGGGTACAGGTGAGGACTGGGTGCCATGCTGGGCAGCCGGCAAGGGGGATGTTTCTTCCCTGCATTGTCAGGCTGATCCTCAGCAGAGCAAACGCTTGTGGTGTCCTTGAGGTGGGGGATGAGGCAAGCCTGAGAAGGCTGCACATCATGAGGGGGACAGTGTGATGGGGGAAGCAGCCCCAGCCCTTCCCTTGGATTTGCTCTAGCTGCACTGCATGTTCAGCACCCCAAAGCACCTCCTGATGTTCCCAGAGAGAACATCAGGAACAAAATCCCCCCCTGAGTGTCCCGGGGCCCGTGAGAAGCTGCTAGGGGGTGCTGGGTGGTGCAAGTTTGTGGGACTGGTGAAGAGTCACACTCTTTCTGTCCCCTTGCACTGCCAGCATGACAGAGGGCCTGGGCCAGCTGACAGATGGGGTGTCAGGGCTGGATGACTTCACGCAGACCCATGAGTACCACGTCTGGCCAGGCTATGACTATGTGGGCTGGCGCAATGAGAGCACGGCTGGCGGCTATGTGGAGATCACCTTCGAGTTTGACCGCATCAGGAACTTCACTGCCATGAAGGTCCACACCCACCCCCAGCCCCGTCACCCTCCCCATGCCCTTCGGTGGCTGTGCTGACGGGCTGCCCCACAGGTCCACTGCAACAACATGTTCGCCAAAGGTGTGAAGATCTTCAAGGAGGTGCAGTGCTACTTCCGTGCCGACGCCAGCGACTGGGAACTCAGCCCCATCTCCTCGGTGCTGGTGCTGGATGATGTGAACCCCAGCGCCCGTTTTGTCACCGTGCCCCTGCTCCACCGCATGGCCAATGCCATCAAGTGCCAGTACTACTTCGCTGACACCTGGATGATGTTCAGTGAGATCACCTTCCAGTCAGGTACCTGTTGCCCAGACCTCCATGGGGCCAGGTTCTCCTGGGTGGGAGGCTCAAGGAGATAGCAGGGCTGTGGGGCATCCACACCCCCACCCTGATGTTCTTTTCTCCCTGGCCAGATGCAGCCATGTACAACAACTCAGTGCCCCCTGCCGAGGCACCCATGGTCCCCACCACTTACGGTAAGCATGGGAGCATGTCACCCTTTGCTGGGTGGGGGCTGTGCCCACCCCCACGGAGGAAGGGAGCAGAGGATCTCCCCACACCCCACTGTGATCAGCCCACCCTGTCCCCTTCTCCGGCTAGACCCCACACTCAAGGTAGACGACAGCAACACGCGCATCCTGATCGGGTGCTTGGTAGCCATCATCTTCATCCTGGTGGCCATCATTGTCATCATACTGTGGCGGCAGTTCTGGCAGAAGATGCTGGAGAAGGTGAGCAAGCGTGGTGTGGCTGGTGAGGTGTTCTGTGACGGTGGGCTCATTCTGGGTAGGTTCTTCTGGGAGCTCAGCATGGAGAAAACAGACTCCATGCAAGGGCTGATGCTCCCTTCCCCTCCTCAGAAAGGAAGGGTGTGCTTCTCACCCATCTCCCATGCAAGGGGACTTAGCTGAGCAGGATGGTGACTTTGGGACTTGCCTGTTTGTCCATCCCTCTGTACTGAAGCTGATCTGAGGAACAGGAGCCTGGGTGTAGAGGGTTCTCACCACAGCCACCACCTAACCAAGGTTGCTCACAGAACTGATGAAGCCAAACCCTTCTCCATAGAGGCAAATAAGAGAAAGGGGGAACATGAGGACAAACCCAGGCAGGTGTTGCAACCCAGGGACAAGGCACTAGAGAGGAGGTTTGGGCACATCCCTGGTACCATGGGACACAAAACTCCACACCCTGCCCATGCTGTGGGGAACCCCACCTCTCTCCTCCCTTGCCCCGCTGTCACAGGCATCACGGAGGATGCTGGACGATGAAATGACCGTCAGCCTCTCCCTGCCCAGCGAATCCAGCATGTTCAACCACAACCACTCCTCCTCCTCCAGCGAGCAGGAGTCCAGCTCCACCTACGACCGCATCTTCCCCCTGGGACCTGACTACCAGGAGCCTTCCCGCCTGATCCGCAAGCTGCCCGAGTTCATCTCAGGGGAGGGGGACACAGGTGAGGTGCTGCAGCCCCCTCTCCCCAGCCCCAGCTTTTGGCCACTCTCTAAACATTTTGTCACAGAGGGGAGAGGTCACACAAGCCCAAATCCATCCCACATGAAGGTCACACAAAGCCTGTGACTGAGAGCCATCACTGATGTCCACTGCCAGGCTAAGCTGTGTCCCACTGTCATCCTTGGGATGCTCTGGCACCTCTTCCTCAATGATCTGGAGGTCAGGCACTGATATCTGCTCATCTGGTGCTCAGGGCTTGGTTGGTGTGTTTGCCATTGGTGGGGAAGGAGTGGAGCAGCATGCAGTAATGCAGCCCTGTGGAGCAGTGTGAGGGCTCTGGGGCAGGCAGGGACAGAGTGTGGAGCAGCCACCGGGGAGGAGAGGGTGCAGGGCAGGACACCCATGGCAGAGCTGGCTCCGCTGTGTCCATCCAGGCTGCAGTGGCCCTGTGAAGCCGTCCCAGGCCAGCGTCCCCGAGGGCGTCCCACACTACGCAGAGGCCGACATTGTGAACCTGCAGGGTGTGACAGGCGGCAACACCTACTCAGTGCCAGCACTCACCATGGACCTTCTCTCCGGCAAGGATGTGGCCATCGAGGAGTTCCCCAGGAAGTTGCTGACCTTCAAGGAGAAGCTGGGGGAAGGCCAGTTTGGGGAGGTGAGTGGGAATTTGGCCTGCTCTGAGCAGGGCTCAGGCTAAGCTCTTCCCAGCTCGCAGGGGCTGTGGAAGACTGTCACTAAGCAGAGGTAATGGCTGCCCCTTGCTCCCAACAGGTTCACCTCTGTGAAGTGGAGGGGATGGAGAAGTTCACAGGGAAGGACTTTGCCCTAGATGGCTTGGATGGCAGCTCTGACTGCCCTGTCCTGGTGGCTGTGAAGATGCTGCGGGCAGATGCCAACAAGAATGCCAGGTAAGGGCTGAGGGAGGCACACACCCCAGCACTGCCTCCATGCAGAGCCTCACCAGGAGAGCTGGGATGGTTGCAAAGCTCCCGTGTCTCCATCAGCTGTATGCTCAGTGCAGCTCCAAGGACCACACACCTGAGCTCTCTGGGGATGCTGGGCTGTCACATGTCTGGATCCTTGGTCCTAACCAGCTCCCCAGTGCCTGTCTACCTGCTGAGCCCACCCTGGAGCTCATCTTCTCCAGTCGCAAGGGAAGGGGCCCACAGGTCCCCCAGGAGGCTTGGGCGGGTGGGTGGCACTGTTGGCCAGTCTGTGCTCACCTCCATGCCCCCCTGGGTCTGTCTATCCGATCCGTGTGGCTTCTGTTCCGGAAAGGAATGATTTTCTGAAGGAAATCAAGATCATGTCACGGCTGAAGGATCCCAACATCATCCGGCTGCTGGCGGTGTGCATCACAGATGACCCCCTGTGCATGATCACCGAGTACATGGAGAATGGGGACCTCAACCAGTTCCTGTCCCGCCAGCAGGCAGGCAGCCCTGCTGCTGGCCACGCACCCACCATCAGGTAGGGCTACCTGGGATAGCAGGGGCAGGCAGCGCTGCCTGCTCCCAGGACACCCTGCCTGGAGCCATGCACCTTCTGGCTGCTGTCCTTCCTTCCTTCCTTCCTTCTGCTCATTTTCCCCATGTGCCCCTGACAGTGACCTGCGGTTCATGGCCACCCAGATTGCCTCTGGCATGAAGTACCTCTCATCCCTCAACTTCGTGCACCGAGACCTGGCCACACGCAACTGCCTGGTGGGGAAGCACTACACCATCAAGATCGCCGACTTTGGGATGAGCAGGAACCTCTACAGTGGGGACTACTACCGTATCCAGGGCCGGGCAGTGCTCCCCATCCGCTGGATGTCCTGGGAGAGCATCCTGCTGGTACACGGGGCCTGGGCTCCTCTGATGGACACTGACGTGGCTCTCGGGATGCTCACTGCACTGTTTCCTTGGGCTGGGGGTTGCAGGAAGGATGGCGAGGTCTCTTCTCACTGCAGCCCAGATTTGGGGTGAAGCATGGGGAAAATGGGAGTGCTGGCAGCTTTTTGAGGCAGACTGGGGGGACTATGGCAATTTTTGATGTCCCAGTGCAGGACATCCTTTAAGCAGGATGCTTGGCATTTTATCCTGGCCATGGGCAGACCTGGAAGAGGGAGCAGTGTTGGTTTTTACCTTTGCAGGGTGCTGGGTCCTTGGCAAGCTTCAGCTCTCAGAGCAGTCACTGCCAGCCAGACCTGGAGCTCACCAGGCTCTGGCCCCAGGCAGAAAGCAGGTCTGTGGGGCCAAGCACCTCTCTGGGCCCAGATCTGCTTTCTGAAGCATCTAGAACAAGGTTTTGATTCCTGAGCACCTACAGTGCCTGGAGCAGGATAGGGTAAAGCCCATGCCTGACCCTGCTCTGCTCCCTCTGGCCAGGGCAAGTTCACAACGGCCAGTGACGTGTGGGCATTCGGAGTGACGCTGTGGGAGACCTTCACACTCTGCCAGGAGCAGCCCTACTCCCAGATGTCTGACGAGCAGGTCATTGAAAACACCGGCGAGTTCTTCCGGGACCAGGGCCGGCAGGTAGGGACGGGACAAGAGGGCCAGTGGTGCGCCTGGGACATCAGGGGCCTAGGGAGAGACTTTAAGGTGACCAGATGGGGAGCCTGGCTGTGAGGCAGCTATGGGACAGGAACTCCTCTGGAAAGGAATCCTGATGAAGGGCCCATTGTGGCAACCCCTGCACTTTACACAGCCCAAGGCACTTCTTGCTCACTGACCCCAGTGAAGGATTTAGGGTCTGGGGGACAGAGGCGAGTGTCCCCAGCTGCCTCACTGACCCCCATCTGGGGGTCACCTTGCCCCTGGGCACATGGCAGCACAGCCTCCACCCCGGGCCATGAAGAGATGGGGGACCCTGAGAAACAGGGCTCTCCAGGAACAGTTTGCACCTTGGTCTGTGGCAGTAATTCTCTTTGCCACTTTTGTGTTTTGTTTTGCAGATCTACCTTCCCCAGCCCGTGCTATGCCCTGACTCAGTCTATAAGCTAATGCTCAGCTGCTGGAGACGGGACACTAAAGATCGTCCCTCCTTCCACGACATCCATCGCCTTCTCCAGGATTCAGCCAGTGAAGAATGACCCTTGGCTCCCACCTGTCCTTGTCCCCATCCTTCCCTGTCCCCAGAGGAGCCCCATATGCAAACTGATGCCACTTCACTCGGACTTAGCCATAACCCCTGAGCAGCTGCTCATGTTCTCGTTGTGCAGTGAGGCCTCAGAGAAGACTCCCAAAGGACAGCAAAGCCTCATGGTGTGGGACAGCTCAGATCTCCCACTTCCACGCAGGCCTGAGCCCGGGAGCAGTGCAGGCTTGGGTGAGGGTTATTTATTGATGCAGTGTGCTCCTGGTGACACGGACCGGGATAGAGTGGCTTCTCTTCCCTGGCTGGAGGGGACAAACTTCAGTTGGACTTTCTCCATGAGGAAGCTGGGCCCACACGCAGGGTGGGCGCCTGGGGAAAGGATGTGTGCGGGTGTGTGCTCGCTGGAGAAGGGACAGACTGGCAGCCACCACCTGCTGCAGAAAGAGCTGGGAGCTGCCACCAGGTCTCAGTGGGCTGTGCAATCATGGGGTGAAATCAAAGGCTCCATGGACATTTGGGGCTTTGGACATGCCACATGGAGAGGCAGGAAGCACCCTCCCTGCTGGGCAGCCCCAGATGCACGGGGAGAAGACTGAGGGTGCTCCTGGCACCTCACCCAGCTGCTGGAGTGTGCAGCGAGGGAGGAGCAGGCATCCTGTGCCGAGGGGACATTCCTTCACCGGCCACAGCCACTCCAGGGCAGTTCAGTTGCCCACAAAGTGCATTTTGGATGTCCCACAGGTGATGTATGGCAGCTGGCAGCAGGATGCTAGCACCTTTTACTTCCATGGGGAAATCTCCAGGTCCTCCTCCCCCAGGGTTAACCCATGTCTTCATCTGCCAGGAGTGGAATGCATGTAGCAGAATTTTATTGGCAGCTGCCTGATGCCCATGCCTACAACAATTCCACGGGCATGGAGCAGGGCACTCCAGCTCTCCCTGGCTCTCAACCTGGGATCACAGTCCAGCTGAAGTGCCTGAGCTGGGCTCCGCCACCCTGAGCATCCCACAGCATTCTGGCACCAGTCCGTCCTCCCGGACCTGGCAGCATCCTGAGCAAACTGAGCAGCTGCCAAAGCCACGTGCCCTGGCAGGTTACCCACCAAGCCCCCAAACTCGGACCCTCCTGTGGCTGGACAGGAGGAATTGTGGACTTAGAGGGTCCGTGGACCCCTCCACACTTTTGTATACATTAGTTTAGCACCACCAGGCGCATGTGGCACAATTCCCAGTATCCCATGGCTAAGGCATGTATATATTCAGTAGACGCACCTATGTGTAGGGGCAAACCCGCTGAAGAGACACTCGGTACATGAATCTGGTTGCATGGTTTCCTTGTGGTGCTGCTGCGGGCAGCTCAGCTCGCCTCCCCTGCGGGAACCCCGGGGCTGGAGGGCTCTGGAGCTGCATTGTGTGCCTGTGCCTGGGATGTGGTGTGGGAACACAGTAACAGCCTGAGAGTTGGAGCAAAGACGATGAAGAGACCAGCTGGCTGACCCACACTAGCTGTCCATTCCAGCAGCTGGGAGGGAGGATGCTCTGAGGCTCAGCATCCATGTCAGGATATGTCCAGCAGCAGGACCGGGGCAGGAGAGGGGAGGGCAGGGATGGTGGGCTGTGCCCCGCAGAGAAGCTGGCTGGTCTCCCGCGTGGTCCTCCTGGCTGCGACAGAGGATGTCTCGTCCCTGCTGAGCATGTCGAAGACGAGGACGGGCTTTGTTGATGTCATGGAATTGGTGCCCCTCTGCCTGTCCCCTCGGATGTACTCTCCTTGCTCAGGATGCGTTGTGGCCCATCCCAGCCGTGCTTCAGCAGGCTGGGAGCACTGGGGCAGGTGGGGCACATCTGCAGCTCCCAGTGCCCGGGCACCCTGCACGATCTAAATGGCCCCGCATTCAATAACATGCTGGGGTGTCTGGGGAGCAGCTGTGGGGTCCGGTGTGTCCATCTTCTGCTCCAGGTGGGACCTTGCCCAGGAGCAGGGCTGTCCCGGAGGTCTCCCAGAGGGCCCTGCGCACTCAGACCTCCCCGCCACGGCGGCACCGGGCAACTGCG
>VYXD01015388.1:1180496-1197946 GCA_013397195.1 Hylia prasina
GTGCCAGCGGTTGCTGGAGGAGGATGGCCGTATCCACCTCTGCATCGCCTGCCGCAACGAGCAGAAGAGCGAAGCCACGCGACACCTCATCCTGGCCACCCACCCCGCCGCCCAGGTGTCCACCGTGGAGGTGGACCTGGGTAACCTGGCCTCCATCCTGCGGGCCGCCCGTGAGCTCCGCTGCAGGTATGGGATCTACCCCCCATCAGACACCCGCTGCCCGCGCTCCACCCCACTGCACACCCCTGACCCCCCTCCAACCCCGACTTCTGTGCTCTTCTCTGCGCAGGTTTCAGCGCCTGGACTTTGTTTACCTCAACGCTGGGATCATGCCCAACCCACACGTGAACTTCAAGGCTCTCTGGCATGGTCTCCTTACTGGGTAGGAGATGTTGCCGGGGGTTCCAACCCCCCACTTGTGGGAAGCACGGGGTGCTGGCGTCGTCAAGATGTGCCCTTTGGTCCGGTGCTGAAGAGCCTATCTCCCTCCCTGGTGTGAGATAGAGCACATCCCTGTGGGATGCACTCTCTGATGTGGGGTGGGTGGTGACTGAGTGCCGTGCTGGGGTGATCCAAGGCACCCAGTGCCACTTCTGATCCCAAGTGTGAGGCCCACTGGGTGCATGGGGAGTGCAAGAGTTCACCCAAAACCTGTGGCCCCTTCCACTGCATGAGAAATGCTGCTGTGTTGATGCCTGGGTCTCCTTACTGTTGTGATGTCAGTGTAGGTTTTTGTAGCTGTTCATAGCTGTGGATCACAGTATTTTGTGAAGCTCATGGTGTTGGTATGAGCATCGTGATTGTGATTCTATGGGCAGCATGGGGAAGCTTAGCTGAAGAGCACAGTGACTTGTGTTGAGTCTAACAGAACTGTTGGGGTGTTGAGTACTGGTGCCAGCCTGATTTCCTTGCCTGCATTAGGAATGGCCTGAGGGCTTGGTTTCAATGCTGGAGCTTGATTAAGTTATCTGAGCCTGAAATGAGGGAAGGAGATGTTTTTAACGGTACTTTACCATGGGGAAGTGAAGGAATGGACAAGTCTTCTCTGATCTAGTCAGTATTGAGGCACTTGCAAATAAAGGACCTGGAATACTCTGTAGACCTTTCCCATCTACTTTTTTCATAGCTTGATATTGCCCTTGAGGGTGAAGCTGTGCAGAGCATGTGTGTGGGGGGGTACTGCTGAAGGACTGAAGTGGGGGAGTGGTGGATTCCTCCTGGCAGTGTTTGTCACTAACTCCTGTTCTTGGCTTCCAGGAAGGTGCTCCACATGCTGACTACTGCAGAAGGCATCATGACCCAGACGGACAGGCTGAATGGCGATGGGCTTCAGGAGGTGTTTGCTACCAATCTCTTTGGACACTTTGTGCTGGTGAGGCTTTGTATGAAGATTGAACCCTCAGTCTGATGTTTAATTTGGGTAGGGATGTGTGTGGGCATTGCAGCTCTCACAGGTTCAGATGCTGATGGAAGCTGCAGCCTGACAGATAAAGAATGACCGGGCAAAGGCCTTGAGATATGTTTAAACAGCAGTAAATGGTGACTTTTGTTGCAAGAGTTAATATAATTTTGAGGCTACTCTAGTGAGCCAGCAGACAGAGGTCAATCATATGTAGTTCTCCATCCAGGATAAATACTAAGGCTTGGCTGTGTTAAATTCTGAGGTGCTCAACTGAGCTGTCCAGCAGAATGACAACTGCTTGTGTCTGCTTTTGGCTAGTCTAGTAAAAGCTGGTTGAGAGAGCTGAGAGAAGCTCACAGCCTTAGGTGCTGTAAAGTTATACCCTAAGACTGGGAAACTGATGTGTTAAATAAGGTAACGTCTTTTTCCAGGTTCGTCAGCTTCAGTCTCTACTCTGTGGTAATGAGAAGCCCTCACGACTCATCTGGACCTCCTCCAGCAATGCCAGGGAGTCTGCCTTCAGCCTGTCTGACTATCAGCATGCTAAGGGGCAGGAATCATACAGTTCCTCTAAATATGCTACTGACCTGACAAGTGTGGTTTTGAACAGGAAATTTAATGGCCAGGTGATGATGGGGTTTGTGTTGCTGCTGAAACCTAATGAGCTGCTACTCTTTGTAATTATTGTGACGTTGTTACCTAGTTGCATTCATTCACTCATAGCAATCTGGTGATTATTCCATAATGCACCTTAGGTAAGAACTTAAAACTTACCTAAGTTCCTTAGGTAGGAACTAAATATGGCTGAGGTTGAACTGATGATGTAGGGGCTGGAGAATCTGCCAGTGAGATTGCCATATTCTGGAGTTCTAGCCAGAAAAGTTTCCCAAAGCAGGAGATTTTAGGAGTGGTTCTTAAGTGCAAGCTCTTCTCTTTAGATCAGAACTGATGTTAAAGAGCAAAGAGCTTCTGCTTTTTTCAAGTGTCCCTGCCTATCAGCACATGGCTGCTCTGGCATTGCTGCCTGCAAGCACTGGAGCTGCAGGCTCTGCTGATGGCTCTGTGCTGCTGCTCAGGTTTGTCACAGTGAGCTATACAAGCAACCTGCCTCCCCTGTCCTGGAGGATTGATGGACTTTGTTGGCAGCTGGAGCCCTGGTCCAGTAGTGGTGGTTGTGCCATTCTCAGACACTTCTGGAGAAAATAGTTAAGTCTCAAAAGGCTGAGCTCATAGATCTTAGAGAAGTGAGCTCATAGATCTTAGAGAAGTGAGCTCATAGATCTTAGAGAAGTGAGCTCATAGATCTTAGAGAAGTGAGCTCATAGATCTTAGAGAAGTGAGCTCATAGATCTTAGAGAAGTGAGCTCATAGATCTTAGAGAAGTGAGCTCATAGATCTTAGAGAAGTGAGCTCATAGATCTTAGAGAAGTGAGCTCATAGATCTTAGAGAAGTGAGCTCATAGATCTTAGAGAAGTGAGCTCATAGATCTTAGAGAAGTGAGCTCATAGATCTTAGAGAAGTGAGCTCATAGATCTTAGAGAAGTGAGCTCATAGATCTTAGAGAAGTGAGCTCATAGATCTTAGAGAAGTGAGCTCATAGATCTTAGAGAAGTGAGCTCATAGATCTTAGAGAAGTGAAGTGGTAGCCTTTGGTCTGAGTGGGCTGTAATTTGTGGCATATCTACTGTGGCTGCTGAGCTGCATGGAGATTGCACCAGGAGGCTGCATTTTCTACCCTGGGGGTTTATAATGGGCATGGATTTAACACAAACACTTCCAATTTGGACCTCTTAAAAATCACTGCATCTAATTGCCCTCTGCTCCTTAATGGAGTATTACTGATGTCTGTACACACCCCCTCTTGCTGAGGAGTACTGGGAGGGAAGGAGCATGACCCATTCTTTTAACTGTGGTGTAATTGCCCACTGACTTCGTTTCTTCTCTGTAGGGTCTGTATTCCAGTGTTGTTTGTCCTGGGCTTGTCATGTCCAACATGACCTACGGAATTTTGCCCATTTTTCTCTGGAAGCTGCTAATGCCCATCATGTGGTTGGTGAGTAGACGTACTGGCTGGTTTTGGGCTGTGACACACTTCACTGCAAGTGACGTACAGCGCACTTATGGCTCCTTGCTGCCTGGTATAGATTGGTTGGTGTTGGTATAGATTGGTGTTGGTATAGATTTCTTCTCTGTTGGGCTGGGCAGACTGGACTGTATGCAAAGCTTTCCTTTCTCATCTTGGGGCCCAGTTTCCAGGCTGAATTTGGAGGTTTGGTGCTGGACACTGTGCAGAAGGGCAGGGTTCAGCCCTTCAGCCACAGCAGTGTTTGTTAAGGCTCCCCTTGGAAGGTTTGCCAATTCTTCTTGGGCTTGTGGAACACCACTAGCTTGCTGGCAGCAGAGCTCAGGATATGGCCCCAACTTGGCCTCCGTGCTTTAAGATTCTGTTCATTTCTAGAACAACCTGTTTTTCAGTGTTGTTCTTTCCATTCCTCTAGAAGGCACTGTTGTTTTTTTCTTTCCAACCCTATGGAAAGCAAAGCCTCCTGCTCTCTATTGCCTCTCCCCCTGCTTCCCCCAAAGTTTCCTTGCCTTTCTTCCTCTGGCCTTCAGTTTTCCAGGTTCACTCAGTTCTGTCCCTGAAGGCTGTCTGCTCTGAGCCTTGATGCTCTTGCAGCAAGAGTGGCCTTTCATCTTAAGTTGTCCCAGTTGCAGCAGCTGATCCTGATGGATCACATTTCTCCTGGCAGCAGACGCAATTCCTTCTCAGTTGTCCCTAAAGTTGGCAGTCTGGCAGATCCTCTCTGCCTCCTGCCATTCCTGCCCTTGAGACCCTTCCAGAAGAGGCATCTGCAAGGTGTGTGTGGCCTGTTGCTCCTGCCTTGGGGTGAACTCTGCGTGGGAGTGTGGAGGGACACTTGCTGAGTTGCTGGAGGGCTCCAGAACAGAGTTTGTGGTGATAAAGGGATGCTTTAGTCAATGTGCAATGTTACCTATTGCCCAGTTTGAGAAGCATTTGTATCTCTGGTAGATTATCTGGAGTGTTTGGGCTGCTCAGGGCCTACCAACAAACCTTGGGCCACAGTACAGATTCTGCCATGTCCTTTTCCCCTCAGATCCGATTTTTTGCCAAAACTTATACTCTGACGCCTTACAATGGAGCAGAAGCTCATGTAAGTAGTTCACAACTTGAATTTAATATTCCTTCCTTTGGGGTCTTGAGCAAAGAGCCTCTCAGCAAGGCTGGTGGGTGGATGCTGTATTTGACCCCCAAATACCACAGCAGTGAATGGGGGACCAGCTGTTCCCAGGGCTGATCTGCCACATAGTGCTTTATGACCTTCATCCAGTACCCATAAAATAAATGATTTTGGGAAAACATGCTGAACAATGTGCAGCACAGGGAATGGAGGTGGGTGATGGGGAACACAGCGTGTCTCCAGCACAGTGGGAGCAAGTTTAGCCATGCTGAACTGCTTTAGCAGCAACCTGCGTTACTCTTGGCTCAGGCAGGTCACATCTGAAGGGAGCCAGTTCAGAACCTTATATATCACATCTTCCCCTGCTTGGTGGGAGCACCTGTAGTGTCTCCTCCTGTACCTGCTGGCAGTCAGGTCTTTGCCCACAGGCTTGGCTGGGACAGTGTGTGCTGGACTTGTACATCTTTGTGCTGTTCTTCCCAGGTGTGGCTGTTCAAACAGAAGCCAGAGTACCTGGATTCTCTTGTCAAATACCACAGCTGTACTTCTGGACTGGGGAAATGCTATGTGGAGCCTCGAAAGGTAAATGGAAAAAGGGAGCTTCCTGCTGCAGGGGACTTGGCTAGAGGTCTGTCATCTGCTTTGCATGGGGGGGCTGGTGCCAAGGGTGTTCTGTGCCTGGAGTGGAAGGAAGATGGTTATTGACTGCTAAGTAGCAGGAAGGGATGTGGGATTACCTGCAGTATTTCCTAGAGTAATTCCTGGCTTAGGCTGGAGTCTGGAAGGTAATGGAAGTGATGATCAGAACAGGCCAAGTGTGTAATGATGCTTCCCCAAAATATGTTCTGGCTTATGCCCTGGTGACGGATGTCTTTAGTTGGCTGTTTCTTAAGGTAGAAGCTCTGGAAATGCACCCTGCTTATCCCCACAGCTGCCCTCGGTGCCTGCACTGGCTGCCCCCAAGGTGATGGTCTCACAGTGCTGTTTCCCTTGTCTTCCAGATGGATGTGGATGAAGACACTGCTGAGAAATTTTACCAGAAGCTGTTGGAACTGGAGGAGCAGACTCTAGAGAAATACCGTGATCTCTTAGATTAAGTAAAGCCAGTCTCAGTGGGGTGACAGTCTTGTATCAGTAACATGGGATTTCTTTCTTCTGGTGCTACCTGTATTGCCAGCTGTTCTGCAGGCACACAGCTTCAGACACAATCCTCCTTCTTGATAGAAGGTGAACAGTTCCTGAAAACACAAATATGAAAACTGAAGAGAAATACTTAGACCTTTTGCTGTAAGATTTTTCTTTTGGCATAAAACCGGAGACCTTGAGTAGGCAGAATCAGTCTTAACACAGTTGCAAAGCAGTGTGTTGCAAAAGCATGACTGAACTGTGCATGGTTCAGGACCAGCCTCAAAACCTGTAGTTTCAAATCAGTAAAGGCAGCAGTCTGGGGTGCTGCCCTGCATCTTGGTTCTGCTGGTGTTTGTAGATGGCTCAAACACATCACCCTGTGGCTGATCCTGATGTACTTGAAGGCTTACCTTCAGCAGAGCTGCCCTTACTTACACTTGCTCACCAAAGCTGGGGCTGGCTGTACAGACCTGCTCAACAAGACTGAGCCTTACTGGCAGGCACAGTCTGCACAGCAGCTAAAACCAAGCTCCTGAAGAGCTGGCCTGAGAAGCACATGTCTGCCTCAACTGTGAGAACAGATGCCTTGCTGTCCTCTGGGTATGGGCACTTGAGGGTTTTAACCATGACTGGCTTGAAAGGATGATGTTGACCTGGGTTCAGGGCCAGTCTGCTCTGTTTAGAACAAGAGTGAGAGGTTACCATGTTCTTTTATCTATTTAACTCTCTTTATATAAATCTGTTTTACCAACCATTCTTCCTATTGTTTATCTGGGCACCTTCACCAGGTACCTGCCACCAAGTAACTTCAAGTGCTGTAATGAATAAATGACTGAAACTGACATGTCCTTGATGCAGTCATGTTTTTACTCCAATATCCATCTACTTTTGACTTGGAGGGCTGGAAGGAGATTTAATTTTTTGCCTTGTGCTGTAAACCTGTGCATACCTGGGAAGCTGCATAGTCTCTCCTCTCTGCAACAGAAGGGCTGTTAACCACCTTTTTGGCTTACTTCTTTAGTTAAGGAAAGACATGAGTGATTTCTGAAGACTTGAGTGTGGTTTTGTGTGCTGAGCACCTGTGGGAAGCCTGAGACTATTGCCCAGCCTTAAGCTCTTGGGAGATGTCTCTGGTGCTTGCTCACTCTGCTATGTCACATAATTAACTGGTTTAATGCTCCCTAGCAAGGGAGCCCAGGCACTTCCCTTCTCAGAGGTTTGAGGGAGGCTGTGCTGCATGCCCAGGCTGGTGCCTCTTGCCAGGGTGCCCACAAAGAGGTGCAGCTTAGGGCTCTGGTAGGAAACCTGCATGGAGTTGGCAGCCAGGAGAATTCAGGCTCTTTGTGGAGTTGACTTGCAGGGATACAGATGCGAAGAACCTTTGCAGCCAATGGATGGGACTGTTTTGTGAGATAGGAACCATAGCCACCTCTCACATCTTGGCTTTTGTCCTGAAAACACAGGTAGGACCTGTATCCTTGACACAAGGACTGCTCAAAGGGCAGAGGTGGCTCAGGTGTTGGCTGCTCCCAAGGTGTGGCTGCCCACCACCCGCCTGGCTGTGAGAAAAACTGCCCAGTGCTGTGGATGTGCTGGTGTGCAGGGAAGGATGGCTCCTCATGCCCTGATCCTGGCTAGCAGACACTTGTGCATGGAGCTTAATCCCTTTCAGCTGGATCCAACTCCTTTGTGCAATGAAAACAGGTCCTGCCTGGAGCACTGTGGTGCAGGGTGGTGAGAAATTCCAGCAGGGAGAGGAAAGAGCTGGCAGTGGCAGCCATGAATCACTGCTAACACAGGAGCTTGCTCTTTGTGATCCTTGGCTATAGAGTTTTCCAGAGAACTCCCAGGGCAGGTCTTGAGTGTGAAAACTCATCGTCGTTGCTCTGTGAAACCCTGCACAATCAGCTGTGTGATCTGATATTTCACGACCGTGCGTCATCCTGAGCCACTGCTTAATTCACCTTTGAGAGCAAACACGTTGCCTTGCTCCAAACACAGCCTGAGTTCTCCATTGCTTTTCAGCTCAATTGCCTTTCAGCTATGTAGGGCATGGATAACAGAAGGGTGGGTGGGAACTGAGCCCTGGCCAAGGCAGGGGAAAACTTGAGATGGGTGTGTCAGAGCTGAAATCTGTGGCTGGGCGACCTTTGCTGCTGCAGGAAGGGGAGGGAATGTGATGGAATAGAACAGCAAGGACTGGCATGTCCTTGTAAACAAGTGGATGTAATACAGCCAGCTTGTTTGGAAAGATCCAGGCTTAGTGGATGGCAACTTTGATGTTCAAAGTCTTGGAGGGGAGCTGCCCAGAGTGGGGAGAGCAGAGGCTCTGAAGAGGTGGGTGAGAAACAGGGAGCAGAAGCCCCTCTGAGAGTGTTCCAGCAGCATGACCTGTCTGGCTGGCAGGGAAGAGCCAAGAGGGACCTAGATCTGGGTGGATTTTCCTGAGAATGTGAAAATGGTAGAGCCAAGACTGCCCCCAGGGTCAGGGAAGATTGTCAGCACTGCTTTGAAAAATGGAGCTGTGCTCAGAGGAGAAATCAAAAAGGGAACTCGTGGATGAGTTCAGGAACAACTTGAGAGAAGAATCAGTGAGTGGTAAATTCATTGTTAGGCTCAGCAGTCAATGCTCTTGTGTATGAGCAGAACTTGGAGAGGCTGTGATGCTGTAATTAACATTTTTGACACCAATGCTCAGTGAGAGGGGCCTGGCAAGGCTTCCCTGCCAGAACCCCTCTGCACATGCAAGAGTTTGTATCAAACCAAAGCGCTAGCAGGAGAGATGACAGGGCAGGCAGATGACATTCACCTTGAGGCAGAGCAGCTGAGCTGCTTGCTGTGCATTCATTTCTCCCTTCAAGCTGCCTCAAGCACAGCAAACAGGAGTCTGGCTGGGTACCCAGCCTGGGCTTGGGCTGTGCACAGATGCTGAACATGTGTAGGGCCCTTTTTGGTGAAGGGGAAGCTACTAATTACAAAGATGGTGCACCATGGAGGCACAGCTCCAGACTTGGTCCTCTCTGTGTTTCTGTCTGTCTCAGCAGAAGCTTTGGTCAGCTCAGCTGGGCTCAGTGGGAGTTGTGTCCCTTGGAAGCTCCATGAGTCACCATGGCTGGCACCCCTCTACACAGCATATGGCAGGTGCAGCAATATTTCTTGTCTTTGTCATCTCAGCAGAAAGTGGCTCATTCTTGGTGAGTCAGCAAAAGCCAAACTGGCTGTGATTGGTTTGGATAAGTCACTTCCAAGCAGCAGTGTGTGAAGGCTGTAGGGATGCTGCTCTGTCCTGGCTGACCTGTGGAGTGCTGGGATGTGTGTGCACAGCCACCAGGTACCAGGGATTTACTTTTGGCCTTGAAATGCATTAAGACCACTCAGAGGAGAGCAGATCCTCACTCTACCTACCACACTCTGCCTGCCACAGCTCGGGGTTCAGGAGGGCTGCATTGCATCCCTGCTTTGAATTCCTTGGATACTTTTCAGCAGATCATGGCTTCCTTGGCTTTGAGCAGCTCTTGGTTGACTCAGGCTCTTCCTGCTGTGCCCAGCTCATGATAGACATTCTTGTCTGGAGAGGGATGTGTTTTCACTTGGGTCTGGGCTGCGTGGATGGAAGCAGGCAGAATGCTGTGGGAGGCACACTCAGGGGATGTGATGGCAGAAGTGTTGGAGAACAGAAGGGTTGGAGGCCAGCTGTGAGGATGGCTCCTCCTCTGGGCCCTGGGCTCACTGCCAGGCACTGGCAGAGGTCAAGGTCAGTGAAGTTAGGGAGAGAAGCCCATAGCAGGCACGTTGCCTCATGTTTAGGCTGGGAACACTGGATCAACGTCGGAGAAGTTGGAATGGCAGGAGCAGTTGGAATGGCAGGAGCAGTCGGCAGCTTAGGCATAGCTCTGTACACAGGCAGTGGGTCACATCTGGAGTGTTTTGTTACAGCCCATGGTGACACAGGCTTTGGAGGTCCCTAGTCAGGCATGTCCCTCCTGGAGCAGGAATAGGCAAAGCATTAATAATCCACCTCTGTTCCCTGCAGGGCCACATGGTGCTAGCCATTCTCCCGCTCTCCTTTCATGCCCTAAGCTGTGAGGGTTCTGTATCCAGGTGTCTTAAGTGCTGGTGTTGGGGACCTGAGGGAAGAGGTCCATCCTCTTACCCAAACATCTGCTGTAGGGTGAGCTGTCTCCAAGAGAGACAGTGTATGGGGTTAGTGTGTAGCACTGGAGTGCTCAGCCATGGAGATATCCATGATGGAGCTCCCTGCTCTGCACAGGGTAGGTAGTCTGGCACATACCCTATCCCACAGAGGGGGTTTGGGGGACCCCTCTGCCATATGCAAGGGGATCAGAAGTCCTGCTGGGACTGAACCTTCACCTTTCTGAAATCCAGGCATGGGGCCAGTGAATCAGCCAGCAGCAGGACAGCCCAGCAGGCAGCTCTTGCCATCTGCAGCCACCTCAGCTATTTGGGCGCAAGTGGCTTCCTCCCACCCACGTGGTGATGGCCCTTGGGATTTCCATCATCAACAAAGCCCTTCCAGTGCTCCTGGTGTCACAGGCAGTGTTTAATGAGGAGGGACAATGAGAGTAGGCTATTCCTGCAGAAATGTTGCTCCTCCATGTGCACAGTCACTCTCTCTGCAGTTTAGGAGCTGGGTCCAGCTTCTGTTCTTGTCTTTTCCCAAACTCAAGGACAACATTGTTGAGGTGCAGTGCAGCAGAGCTGGCAAGGATATAAGGAACAAGGGGGACCATGAAGCCAAGGTGGTGGGGGTAGAAGCTGGTGGTATGAAGGTGTCCTCCCAAACATCTCTTGGGCCCCCAAAAGCCCACAGGATTTTCACTGAGGTGTAGGCATTGACCATGACCATGATCTGCTGTTGGTATCCTGGGGCAAACAGAGAGCATGTTGGAACAGGTTCCATAGAATCATGAGTTGGAAGAGACCCACAAGGATCATCAAAGCACAACTCCTGGCCCTGCACAGGACACCTCAAGAATCACACCATGTGCTGGAGAGCATTGTCTAAACATTTCTGAAACTCTGGCAGGCATGACCACTTCCCTGGAAAGCCTGTTCCAATGTCCAACCTTTCTCTGGGTGAAGAACCTTCTCCTAATATCCAGCCTAAGCCTTGCTGGACCCAGCTTCTTGCTGTTCCCTCAGGTTCTATTACTGGTCACCAGAGAGAAGGGATTGGTGCCTGCCCTTCTGCTTCTCCTTGTGAGGAAGATGTAAACTGCTATGAGAGACCTCAGTCTCCTCTTCTCCAGGCTGACCAAGCCAAGTGACCTCCCTGCTTTTTGCATGGCTTCACCTCCAGGCCCTTCATCATCCTCCTTTGGACATGAACAGGACCTGCAGGTGATGCTGGGAAGGTTTGGTGACGTTGGCACTGGTGCCATCTCTGCATGTGCTGCCCAGGGCACCTCAGTGGCAGGTGCTGCTGGTATGTGGTGACTGCTGGAGGAAACTGTCCCAGCACATCCCACTCCATCAGTAATCACCTCCCCTGGATGCTGCTGGTCAGGCTGATGCTCACAGCTCCCTGCCTGAGGAGCTGAGCTCATTCATTCCCCAGGCACCTGTCAATACTGTCAGTTGTGACACAGGCTGCTCTCAGAGAAACGTCATGTTTTTATCAGGCCTTGCTAATCCCTATCTTCTCTCCACCTTTCTTCTCTGCCCATGCTTCCCTCAGTGAGGTGCTCATCAGTGATTTGATTGCTGCAGGGCAAAGGTCGGCTTTCCCAATGTTGATCAGAGCATTACTGTGTGAGCTGTGGGCCAACCACGGTGGCCTGAACACCTCAAAAGTGCTGCTTGGAGCAGGACAGGCTGTCTTGGACCTGGCCCATACTCACTTTGCCAGAAGTGCTGAATGTTGACCCCAGCAGCCTCGGCAGGGGTTGGCTGGGGTGTGCAGGATCTGCCTGGGTCTCCCTGCACAGTCCCCTGACCTCTCAGGTCCATGGTTCAGCTCAGGAGAGAGCAGAGCAGGGCAATAACAAGAGGGACATCCCAAGGTGGGTGCCAACACAGCTGGGAGTCCTGTGGGTCAGCCAGGCTGGTTTTCCTGGAGCCAAAAGAACTGAAGCCAACCAGTCTTCAGAGTCTTACTTTTGACCATGATGGAGGTTTCCCCAGAAACTTCCAATGGGGTTTTCTGTCTGAGAGACTGAAACAGAAGGTTTTGTTTCCTTGCTTTGTCCCTGAGCATTTCCATGGCTATGACAAGCCCCTGCTTCCCCTTGAGGACCCTTCTTTCCCCCTGCCCTGTCTCGACAGGGCTGCTCTGAGGCCAGCATGGAGACAGGAGTGTGGAAGGGTTCCAGGGGAGGCAAAAGGTGTGTGGGCAGGGTGCTCCAGTCAAGTCTGCATGGAGAGATTGCTGTCCTTCTGCACTAGCGTGGTAAATCAGGGCTTTTTGTCTAAAACGACTCATTTTGTGCTGAAAATTGGTTACTAGAAGTGCTGCTTTTTGTGGCTGTGTGAGGTCCCAGTGCCAGCTGGTGCAATGTGCAGGTGGTGCTGGTGCAGCTGCCCTGACAAGGGCAGTGAGGGCTCACACGTGCAGTGCCTGGGCATGGTACTTGCCAGTGATGAATCCTCTGCACATCCCTTCCTGTCACAGCTTCCCACTGAAGGGTGGAATGTGCAGATGGGAGAGGGCCAGGAGGACATGCTGACCCTTCCCAAATGGCCCAGAAACAGAGAGGCAGCTGAGATCCCTGCATGTCCGAGTGCTGATGGAGCAGCCTGGCAGCGTGTGGGTGTGCTGGAAGTGTGCTGTGAGGCAGGGCACTGATGTTGGCTAAGTGGCCTCAAAACCCAGGGACTGTCTTGCACAGCCCCACACAGCAGAGAGGGCACAAGTGGGATGGGATGGGATGGGATGGGACGTGTGTGCTCAAGGCGATTTGTATTTTGACACACAGCAAGGTGGAACCTCGCCTTGATCACAGGGGCCAGAGTTAATTACAGTGTGAAGTGGGAATGGGTACAATCAGCTGGCATCTTAGGGAGGCTGAATGGAACAGCTGCATCCCTGAAGGTGCTGGGTATGAGTTAGGGGTCAGAGGTATGGACACACCCTTACATTTACCCACTAGATTTCTTTGTCATCTTCTGCGCTGCTCAAGCCAGAACCAATTGCCAGACCTGTTTTCCTGGCTGTGCCATGTATGGGGTAACCATGGGGCAGGGGTTTCCATGGTACTCTGTAGGTACCAGTGTCAGCACAGGACAGAATTCCTTGATATGTAGGAAAGCACAGGTGAGTCTTAAAAGTCTCCAACACTGGTGGGAAAATGTCACGCTCCAGTATCTGCCACTGTTTGGTGAACGGGAACAGGAAGCCAGGAATTTCAGCATAATATCATTATAAGGCAGAACTTGTATGAACTCCCTCTTTCCTCATACTGCAGTAATCCGTCCTGAACTTTGTTATCAGTGCCTTTGCAGCTAAGGGCAAGTTCTCCTAAACCAAATTTTAAGCTGCTCTCATAAGCTCTTACAGGTGGAACCTGCCAAGGAAGCCTGGGGCTCGCTCATCCCAGCCAGCTAATCCACCTGACACAGTGCAACTCACCTGGCCTGCTCCTGGTTTCAAAAACCATTCTTGGAGAATTCTATTATTACTGGTTTTAGGACATACTTTTAAATACATTTTTTGTTCTGGCTCGGACAGGCCTCCTTCCTCTGTGCAGGTGTTCTGATGGAGGAATGCTGAAGGGTCAGGCTTGGGGCAGTTGTGCCTCCCGCTCCTGTGGACAGCCCTGGAATGGTTTCCGGAGCATGTGCCTGCTCACCCAGGTATCATTTGACTCACAGACGTAAACAAAAATCTCACTGCTGAGGTCAATCGAGAAACCTCTCAAATTGCTGTGCAGCTCAGGGTCATGTCACAAGTTTTCCTGCCTCATTAGTTCACTCCATGGGATGGATTTCCTCCTTCAGCGGATGGACGTAGGAGGGAGCTTCCTTCACCCTGGGCACCTGCAGCAAACCTGTGGGGTGGAGCTGTTGCACGAGGCACTGCCAATGATTGCTGTGGCCCCCGTCAGGCTGTGTGGCCTCCTGCCATCCCAACCACAAGTTGTGTCAGGTGAGAGGCAGCTGCTGAGTCCACCTGTCATTTCACACACTCACCTATCTCCCTGCCAGCCCTTGGCAGCTGCAGAGGTGTTGCCTTTAGGAGCCCTGGCTGCTGCTGGCAGCAGGCATGGTGCTGTGGAGCCCAGGAACGTGGTGACATATTCCACCGGCCCCTCTCTATCTGTGATCTCTGGCAGGCCCAGTGCCTCGCAGAATCCAGCCTGGGAATACCAACACCACCTGCCCCCTGCTCTCTCTCAGCAGGATGTGGTGCTGACACCCAAGGCCATGGGACCAAAAGCCATATAAGCTGAGGCCACAGGGAGATTTTGGGAAGAGCTCCAGCACATAGCAGGAGCATGCAAGGATCAACCACAGTCTGTAGCTCACCTTGCTCACCTCTGGGCTGGATAACAAGGAAGATGATGTGTCCCATCCATGTGATAATAGGGACCTTTCAGCTTTTGACCCTAAGTTCTCTGATGCATGTCCTTTCAGACTGGCAGGTGTGCCTGACAAGCCAGAGGCTTGGTCTGCCCTGCAGAGATGGGCTGGGGAAAATGGGGTGATGCGGACCTCATGCAGTTCAACTCAGAGAAGGGTAGAGTCCTGCACCAGGCCAGGAACAGCCCCCACACCAGTATCTGCTGGGCCACCCAGCTGGAAAGCAGCTTGGCAGAGAAAGCCCTGAGGGTGCTGGTAGGGAACAAGCTGGGCGGGTGCCAGGAACACACCTTGGCAGGGAAGGAGGCAGATGGCGTCCTGGGTGCATTAGCCGTAGGCCGATAGCAGGCACAGGGACGACCCTTCCCCTCTGCTCAGCGCTGGGTGGGCCATACCTGGAGCGATGCATCTAGTGCGGGGCTGCCTGAAAACAGGAGAGACACTGCAAAGCTTCCAGCGGGGGTCACTGCGATGGAACATCTCTCCTGAGACGAAAGACTGGGCGCTCTGGGGCTTGTGAAAAGGCTCGGGGGGAGCGCCCTGAGTGCTGGCGCACGGCTCTCTGGCCCCGGCAGGAAGCGTTTTAATAGCGAGGAGCTGTGAGGAGCCGCAGCCCCGAGCGCCCGGGTGTCCGGGCCGGACGGTGCCGCGCGAGGGAGCTGCGCCCCCGCCAGCGGAACGGGCCCGCACGGGCTGGCAGAGCTCCGGGCATCCCGCGCATCATCCGGGACCGGCCCCGGGTATCCCGCGGGGTCCGGCCCCGGGCACCCGCCCGCAGCTCCCGTAGCCCCCGGGAGTCGCCCTGGGGCGCCCGGCCGCCCCAGGTGTCCCCAAAGGGCAGGATGTGCCGCCTGTGCCGTCCGTCTGTCCTGCCGATCTCAGCACGCCCTGACATCGCAAGGAATGGTCTCGGCATCCCGCACCTTCAGTCTCCCACGGCCACACCCCTGGCCTAGTCTGACCCACAGTGTCCCCCTGCTGCAGGGCCCCCTCGCAAGGCGCTGTCCTCGCAGGGGCCCAGACAAGCACAGGGAAGTGAGGCACCAAGGACGTGCTTTCAGAGTTTTTGCACTCACAGCTCCAGGCACAGACATGCTCAGTGCCTGTCTTGAGACTCTTAAATTCCCTTTTACCCAGACCTGGTGGTGTTTTTTTCTTGTTGCACTTTGAAGAGCACTGTCTACCTGCATCCTTGGGCAGCCCTGGCTTTGCTTGAGCCCCATAATTTAGGATGGGGATACTGGGGCCTCCTGCTCCGATCAAAGTTTAGGCCAGTCTCCATCAGCAAGACAGAAAAGCCAGAACCACACCTTCTTGCTCTGCTGTCCTCCTCAATCTGTGGATTTGTCTTGTTTTTTTTTTCTTGAAGGAGGAATGTTCAGACTCTAGAGATGACTGCTCTGAATCCAAAGTGCCTGTTGTTTTCTCTCCTTCCCCCAAAGGACAGGCTTAAACCCACTTTTAACCTGAAGTAAATACCACCAGAAATGCTTTCTTCCCCTGAGAAAGAAAAGAAATCATCAAGGGATGTCAGTAACATACAAAATCCTTCCTTTTACTTTTGAAATACCTTGGTTGATTTGTATTCTTTATGCTTTCCCAGCCTTTGAAAGTGATCATTAGGAAAAGGCCTCCACAGTTTTAGGAGCTGTTTGCTGTGGCAGCTCTCCCAGCTGGTCTCACAGCCAGCCCTGGCAGTGCCATGACTGCACGAAGGTTTGGTGCTCTGGGCCAACTGGAGGCTAGGCTAGCTGGCCACAGGCTGGGGAGTCCAGAAGCACGGGCCTGGCTTGTGCTGACAGATGGGGTAGCTGCCCTCAGGGAAGTTGAGCCATGGAAACAGAAGTGAAGGAGCCAGTGCTCAAAGGACCTATTATCCTTGAGAGAGGCTGGTGAGGGGAGGCTTTTAGAAATGCCTTTGCCTCCCCTTGCTCTCCAGTTGCCAAAGGCTGGCGGTCCTTCTCCCAGCCTCCCTGGTTGCTTCCCCTCTTGCTCGGTTCGGCTCAGCCCTGCTGCAGGGATCCACACGGCCCTGCCCCCTTCTCCACAGGCTTCCCTCCCAGGGAGGCCAGAGAGGGAGGAACAGCGCCATCCCACACGAATCCTGAGGTCATCATCTTCTGCCATCCCCTGTGTCACAGCTGCTTCCTCTCTCACACGAGATGTTTTCTTTGTTTCTGGCAGCTCCGTTCCCACGGAGTGACCGTGGGAGAGAGGGATGGGATGGAGGAGCTGCAGTCCCCTTAAGGAGGCACCAGGTTTGGGGCGGTTTGGGGACATGTGTGCATTAGGGACTGGGACTGCTTAACTTGTGCATGGCCTTGCTTCAGCATGAGCTTACGTGGCCTCTTGTGCCACTTGCTGTGCGCATGACTCCTGCCTGCGACCCGCAGGGATGTTTTGACGAAAATGTGCATCTGTGCCATACCTGGGACATGGTGCTGGCCCACACTGGTGTGTTTATAAGGGCACCTCGGGTTTCCTTCTGTGTCAGTGAGGCCCAGCCATTGTCACAGCAATGCAGACACCTCCGCAGCACAAGATGCCGTGCCTGTGCTTTCCCGGGGAACAGTGTGTCCAGAACATTTCCGTTTGGCAGGAGGTGCACAAGATACAGGACTGCCAGCACACAGCCGCTTCCTGACGGCATCAGCCTGAATTTCAGTGAGCACACAGAGGTCTGCACTCATGGCTGGGAGCCTGTCTTGGAATACGCTGCTTGCGGACCCCAGTGTGGGCAGCGTGACTGAGAGCCGAAGTGTGCCGTGCCACGCCATCGGGACGGCTTCCCTGTCACCCAAAGGATGTTCCTGGAGCTGGAAAAGGAGCCAGACAGGCCGTAAGGATGGCTCTCCGTCCGCCCTCAGCTGCCTGGCACAGGGCAGGGGTGGAATACTCAGGCAGAGTGCAGAGTGCAGACTGGCAGGGCAGCAGGCCCTTTAGGGAGGGGGATGGCGGCTCCCCAGAGCAGCCCCACGTGCCGGGTTTCCCCGCAGCCTGCTCCGGGCAGACGATGCCGGAGCGCCCCGCGGAGCCACACCAGTGGGCTGGGGGTGTGGGAGCCCACGCCAAAAGGTGGCAAATCCCGCCCAAGGCTCGGCACCGCCCGGGGCTCGGCCCGCCGCCGAAGTGGAAAGGACCGGGAGAGGAGCGGAGGGAGGAGCGGAGAGTGGGAGGGAGG
>VYXD01015388.1:1197959-1284584 GCA_013397195.1 Hylia prasina
CGGCCGAGCCTTCCGCCGAGCCACTGCAGGACGAGGCGGACAACCAGGAGAACATCCTCTCGCAGGTACCGCGGGGGCCGCGGGCACCTCAGGGTTCTACACGCGCGCCGTGGGGCTGGGCACGGCCGGGTGGTGCTGTGTGCATCCTGTGGGGTCCTGGGTGATACTGGGTGCAGTGCGTGCTCGACACAGCCGGGTGCTGCTCCGTGTAGATTCTCGGCAGAGTTGGGTGATACCATGCACGCTCTGAGTGATGCTGGGTGTATGCTGTCGGTGCTGCTGGGTGACGCTGCGCACATCCTGCGTGATGCTGGGTGCACGTTCTCGGTGGAGCTCAGTGGTGCTGTGCACTGGAGGAAGTTCATCACCCGGGGCGCAGTGAAATCACTGAAGCCCATCAGGGACCACTTCATAATCCAATCCTATCATTTTTCCGGGGGGACTCAGAAAAAGGGGAAGTCATTGGGAGGAGAATTGGTGGGGCCTCTTTGTGTGCCGAGGGGAGGGATCCAGGCTTTTTCCCTGCCAGTGGGATGCGGTGGAGGTTTCTGTTAGATTTGGCTGATCAGGCAGTTATTATCTGCCCTCGGAAATGGCTAATGCAGAGACTATTGGAAATGTACTGCCAAAGTTAGTTTTGTGCTTGGGCTTGCAGAAGCGCTGTCTGCAAATCTCCGTAAAGGAAATTCCTGGCATTGTATAGGGCTAATCAGAAATACTGCTTCACCACCAGGTTACGCTGTTTATGGGGTGGCTTTCAGTCAGTCTTCCAATGTACCCTTGCCCTGTTGGCCTGTGTAAAACAGTCTTGTTCTGGGTAGCAGGTGGCTTATTGGGTCTTTTGCACACAGAGCATTAAAAGAAAGCAGAAAAATTTTAAATTCTTGTATTTAAAATTCAAAGCAGTGTTCTGCACACAGTGGAATAAAAAATACCCTGTTGGAAGAAGCCAGTTTTTATTCCCCTTGTAGACAGTGATCAGCTCTGTGCTCTCTAGAAAGCTCCTTGGCTGGCAGATTCTGGAAGAGCCAGCCAGTTTCCTTGAGACTCAGGGTATCCAGAGTGTCCTTGTTTGGACCTTGAGTTCTAGGCTATGCTTGTCCCTGGCTGTGCAGGCAGAGCCTGGGAGGTCTGCTCACTGCTGGTGACCTGTGCTCAGCTGCTAGGTGACTACGACAAGGTGAAGGCAGTGTCCGAAGGCTCCGACTGCCGCTGCAAATGCCTGGTCAGACCCCTGGGTCGTGGCGCCTGCCAAAGGATTAATGAGGGCACTTTCAGAGCCGAGGATTTTTACACGGTGGAAACCATCACGTCAGGACCCAGCTGCAAGTGTGCCTGCGTGGCCCCCCCCTCAGCTCTCAACCCGTGTGAGGGTGACTTCAGGCTGAAGAAGCTACGGGAGGCAGACAGCAGTGACCTGAAGGTAGGAGAGCAGCTTGAGCTCCTGACTCTTTGGGGACAATAAGATCTTCCAAAGCCTTTTCTTTCTGAGCTTTTTCTAAAAAAAAACCCCTATTTCCTAACCTTTTTTCCTAAACCATCTTCTTGTTACATTTATATCTGCATGTTTGATATAAAAATCAAGCTCAGCTTAAGTGATGGAGTCAAGCAGCTGCAGTGGATGATTTACTTGATTCATCCCATGCTGCCTGGGGTCCACCATGGCTTTCTGTGCTGAGAGCCCAGTAGGGACTGGGCTGCTCCCTGCCCTCTGTCCAGCTCCAAGTGTCCCTGGAGAACAGCTCTGCTTCGCTCGGCAGCTGCCAGGTCTTTTTGCAGAGAGGGACTCCCAAGGGCCCACACAAGAAAGCTGTTTTGGCTTCCATGGGCCAAAAGCTGCTGATGCGTCAGTGTGAGGGTGTGATGCACAGCTGGCTGATGGCAGGATGGATTTGTTGTTTTAAATGCTGACACTTCCCTACTATTTAGTATTTTATCTCTTGTAATGTATACCTCTTTTCCAAAGGTGACAGTATTTAAGTACTCCTGACTTTTACTGGGTGCTTCCTCTTGCTGGTGTAGCAGCTGGCAACAGACCTTGCTGGGTTTTCCAGTTTTCTACCAGTGTAGGACAGCAGAAAGTGCCACTGGCTTGGTCCTGGGGAAGTCCCTGGAGTGGCAGGTTGAGTGCTGGTTGCACTGGTGCCCCTAAATCCCTCTTGGGTGGGAAGGCAGGTGGCATGCAAGGCGCTGTGGGGCAGCTGCCATCGAGGCCATCACGATGGGCTTGTTCTAATTAATTTGGAGCTTGAGGATGTGTTTCATCTTGTCCGACTGCAGACAGTTAGCAGCTTCTTGTCCAAGCGCCCCTGCAGCTAGGGAAGATAAACAGGCACAGGCAGACAATCCATCATTCCAGGGGAGGAGGAGTCCCAGTCTGGAGTTGTTTGATGGTCCCTCATCTGGGGAAAAGCCAGGAGGTCCCACGTGGCCTTGGATGAGAGTCCTGAGCTCTCTGCGGTTAGGGGAGGGGACACCCCCGAGGTGACAGAGCCACCCCTGTGGTCCCTGCAAAGCTCCTGCACCAGCAGCTCCCAGCTCTCTCCTCATCTTCCTCCAGGAGGAGCAGAGCGTGCCTGGCTGCCCCTTGGCTTCCCACCGGGGAGCTGCTCACAGCCAGCTGTGGTGTGAAGGGCTGTCCTCTAGGAACTGGCCCCGGCTCCCCCGCTGGTTTCGCAAGGACTCGCGGCCAGGCGATTTCACAAGGTTTATCCAAACACACGCGGGGGTTTTCTGTGCTACCAGGGTCCATCCCAGGAGCTGGGCAGCAGGATTGCTTTCCCTCCAAGCACAGAGCCCCTCCTGGGGTCAGGGTCACTGGGAACAGCCCCTTCTTGTAGGAGAAGCTGGGAAATAGGAGAGGACACAGCTCCAGTTCTTATGCCACTCATGAGGAGCAGCTCCCACAGCTCATCAGTGAGGGGCTAGCTGAGGCCACCCCACAGCTCTGAGCAGCCCCAAAGGGTTTTACTCTCTTTGCTGGTCCAACAAGCATCCCTTTTGCCTGGTCCAGCAGCAGGAGGGGCACAGGGTCATTTGTATGTTGTGTTTTACCAGACTTCCTTATGATCTGACACAAAAGCCCTGGGTACTCCATGTGTGGAAGAGCCATGGGAAGGTCCCTCCCTTAGGTGGGCTGGAGGATGAGTCTCTGAGGGAATAGTGAGAAAGAGAGAGAAATCCAGGCAGCACGAACATAGCCCAGGGCAACCAAATTCAGTCAAATGCCTGCATTCGACTTCTGGCATGGGCTTCCCGGCTGAAGGTTTCAGTCCCATCTGTGCCTTTAGTAAGGTCCAGTGGGAATTCATGGACCGTCAGACCAGTGAGAGCCAAAGTCCACCGTGGGTGAAGGGAAGGAGGTAGTGAGTTGATAGGAATATTGGTGTGGTCTCTAGGGGAAGGTCAGCATGGCATTGGCAGGGAGTAGCTTAATCTCAGATCTATTTTTGTGAAATGGCAGCATGCTGCTTGCAGGCACAGCATGAGTTTTGGGGTCTTGATGCAGAGTCAGTGCAGGGAGGCTGTGTTCAAGATCATTTGGAAGGAGGTTAATGCAGTCTGCAACCTTTGTGCATTGATGGAAATTCTCCAGCCTGGAGGGAAAGCGCTTGTCTCCAGTGCCTGTCTGGCAGGCTGTGTGCATTGTATCGGTTGTCTCCATCCAGCTCTCAGTGGAAAGTGGATGCACAGCCATAAAACAGTGCTTTTCTCTTAATACTGCCATTTTATCTTGCCCAAAAAAATCTTTCCTTTGCTGTCAGCTCTACAGGGAGGCTGCAGAGGCCGGGGTGGAAACTCCAAGTCCTGCCAGCAGTGCTGCCTGTGGTTCTCCCATGTTTATGAAGCTCTGCTGACCAGTTTGTAGCTGCTGGGAGAAAATGTCAGTGCCCTGTAGTAATTCCTATGCTCTGAAAATCCTGCTCAGCCATTGGGGAATGGGGAGCCAGCAGCACCACACTGGACATGTGGGGACACCTGGGACCGGGGGAGGTGGCCCAGGAGCCCTTCCCACCAGCCATGCTGTGCCCTGCTCAGCACTGTCATCTGTGGAGCACCAGGAGCCAGGTGATGAATGCAGAACAAGGGTGCTGCTGTCCAGATCCCCAGGAGTAGTGACCAAGGGCTGATGCTGGGCAGGACACAGGCACAGGGGTGACTTAAATACAGGGTGCCTGTGAAATGGGTGGCTGCAGGAGAGGGCAGCATACCTCTAATAAAATTGTTCTTCAGAAAGGCAGGCGACTATTACCAGGCTGGCACTGAATTTCTATTTCTCCACTCTTGCAATTTGAGAATGTTTTAAAACTTTTTAAAAAGTTTCTTCTTGTTCCAGGAAAAAGAGCACAGGATGGCACTAACTCAGAGTCTGATCTCAAACTGAGCTGCCTTTTTCTTGTTGCCTCTTTTGCTGGCAGTCACATCACTGGTGGAGTAGTTAAGCCTTTGGGCTTGTGGGAGAGCCTGCCTAGAGCTGGCAAAGAGAGCAGCATTTTACCTTGCTCTGCTACTAATCCCCAGCACCCAAAATGTGCTCCTGAAGCCCCGAGGCTCTGTGGAGGTGGCAAGTGTTCTGCATGCTGTGCTCTGACCAGGGCAGCATTGCAGCAGGGCTGTGTAAGGGAAAACCTGCTTTTTAATTCAAATTCTTGCACTCAGATGGGTGTATCACCCTTGACTTTTCAGCTGAGGAAACTACATGGGGGTATGTTACAGCAAGTGCTGCTGCCTGACTCTGTTTTCCCCTTGCCTTGCAGCTCTCCTCCATCATCGAGATGCTGGAAAGTGCCTTTTATGGCTTAGACCTTCTGAAGCTGCACTCAGTCACCACCAAGCTGGTAGGTCGGGTGGAGAAGCTCGAGAAGGTGAGTCCTGCTCTCCTTCAGTGTCCTTGCCCTCGGTGGGACTGGCCTCCAACCAAGTTCCTGCTACCTTAGGTGCATTCAGAGCCGTGTTGCCTGGGAAGAAATGTTAATTAACTATTTGGCTGAAACTAAACCAGACCAGACTTGGATGTCTGAACCAGACTGGACCACAGGCAGTGGCCAGTGCATCCCCACCCTGTCAGCCTCGCCTGATCCTCTCCAGCTCTCCCACTCCCTCAGGGCCTAGACTGGGAGCGGGAGCGGGAGCTGTGGCCTCACCAGGAGCAGCATCTCCTTTGGGTCAGAAGGCCCTGCTGTTAAGTTTTTCCTCTTCTCAGTTTTACTTGTGTGCTGGTGTGATGGTTGCTCTCAACCAGGAGCTTTTGTGCTGTTTGATGTGGGGGCGAGAGGTTCAAGGCTGCTGCAGGGGTACACTCAGCACGACTGTGGGGAGTCAAGGAGCTCAGATTCCTGAAGGACCAAGTTACATCTTGGCCTGTGTTAAAACAGACCAGAACCCTCAACCTTCTATTTTATTTTAAAGCAGACTTCCAGTCAAATAATTTTCACTTCCATACAGTTTAATATTTCTTTGGCTAGCACAGCGTAGGGTTTGCTGTTTGAGCTGTGCTCAGCTATGTAGCAACGTTGCCAGATTAAATACTGGAGTTTTCTCTCATGATCCGTATCTGGGATGGTAATTCCACATTCTTGTCGGCGTGGAGCAGTCATGTTTGTCTCCAGCCAGGAGCTGAGAGGCGATGATTTATAAAGCCAAAATTCCACTTGCACAGTGTTTTGAGAAGGCATGGCGTGCTCCATCCTGGGATCAGGAAGGAGACAGCTGAGGGGAGCATGCTTGCTTGGAGGCTCTGGGTTTCCAAGCATAGAAATTGACCCAAAAGGGGGGGGTTGAGGTCTGAAAATAACAAAGCACCAATGTTCCCCTTTGCAATCCCACCCTCTTCCTGTGGTTTAGTGTGTTCTTCAGTCATTACTTGGGTTTGTCAAGGGACTGTTTCAGGTGGGGTTATCACTGCACTCTGCTCCAGTACCAAAGTGGCCCTGCCCACCAGCCAGTTTCTGCAGGGGGGCTCAGAGCCATCGTGCTGGTGGCATGTTGGGCACATGGGGTGACCTTTGCAGCCTGGCCACTCTGCTCACAGGCCGTTGCAGGGAGGCAGATGGGCAAAAAGCTCCATAGGGCTGAAGGAGTTTGGCCTGAGATGGAGCTGTAGAGGTGTAGGAGCAGGAAATTCACAGGGGTCTCTAATTTCCTAGAAGCGAGGCTGCAGTATCATGTAAAAGCAGCTGAAGCTGCCTGCAGGCACTTGGACAGGATGGAGGAAGACAGGAGAGGCCTGGGTTAGAAGGAGATTGCCCAGTCCTTGGGACAGAGCCGAGCTGATGCAGGCAGCAGGTGTGAAATGCCTCCTGCTGCTGGCTTAGCACAGGAATTCCTGTTGAGACGATGTGGAGGAGGATCACACCCTGCACCAGCTGTGGGGTCTGACAACACGGACAGCTGAGATGCTGAACTGGAGCCTGGCACAGCTTCAAAGCATTGTCCTCCCAGGCGGGTGTGCTTTTGGCAGCTGCTCCCCTGTGCAGCAGCTAAGGAGCCTCAGCAGCAGCACAGGACAGGCTTTGGTGCTGCCTCTCCACTCAAGGGGAGGCAAATTTTATCCCTAGGCAGGTCATAAGCCAAACATTACACAGGAGAAGTGGTAAGGGCACAAGGCTGTTGGAATCAGTCGTCCTCTCCAAAGGAGGCTGGTGTTGAGAGCTGCTCCCAGGAGAGCATCATGAGATCCCCTGTTCCTCTGCTTGCTGCAGCAAAACACTGGAGCACCCCTGCATCACTGGGCTCAGCCTCAAATTGTCCTGGTAAATCTGTGACTCATGATTCTTGGGTAAAGACTGGGAATTCAGATGCCCACGGAGGGGACTGGGGATTAACCCCTCTGTTTTTGCAGAGTTTAGAAGGTTTCATGAGTTCTTTCCAGTACAACAAGGTGTTTTAGACCGATGGCGTTGGTAGGGGGAAGGAACCCCCCTGTCTTGGTCCATGGAGTGCCTTCTCTAGTGAGGCAGCTCCTCTGCTTTGTCTTCAGCTCACAGCTGTCACATCAGCTGGCAATTTTGAGGTCACAGATGGAGGTCACAGTGGGTTTTAGCATAAATTAATGGCAGGATGGATTGAAAATGAAGGATCAGGGTAACCACCCCAAGGGCCTGTGCTAAAGTGCTTTGATTGATGTGCCAACCCATCCAAAGCAGTTGCTGTTTCAGATGTAGAAGTCCAAGGAGTGATAAGCAGAGACTGCAACAATTCCTTGGGTACGGGGTGTGCCTGTGGCTGGGGGATGGAGAAAGGTGAAGCGTTTTGCCTGAGTTGCAACCAGCCCCAGCTCCCTCCTGGTCACGGGACAGCTCTCTGAGGGTCACTGGCTCTTGTCCTGTCCCCAGATTCTCAGTTTCTGTGGGAGCAGAGGGTGTTGGGGAGGAGCAGTCCCTGAGTGCAGGCACTGTGTGGCCAAGGCCAGAAAAATGGGATTAATACATGTAGGATGAACTTGCTGCCATAGGCCAAGGACACCAGGCAAGCTTAAGGTGTTTCAGACTGACTTTCCCTCTCGCTTCTGTGAGCTGGCGAGTGTGGCTGAAGATGGGGTTTGAAGAGCCTCCAGGCCACTCTTCCACTCCATGGGAACCTGCAGCAGAGTGGATCTGGGATATGCACACCAGGGGTGGGGTTCCTGGATCCCACTGGGCTCAGGGGCATCTTCCTAGCAGCTGAAGTGCCCAGCCTCATGGAGAATCCCCAGCTGTGAGCCCAGGATGGCAGCAGAGCTGCAGGGCTGTGGTTTGGGGGGGCCACAGAACATCCCTTGTCATTAAATGAGGTAAAGTCTCCTCTCTTGCCTTCCTAGGGCATGTCCAGGAACTTCACGCTGGAAGGCCAGCGGGCAGGAGCCAGTGGGGAGGAGGGTCTGCAGGATCCCCCTGGCCAGGAAAACTGCTCCAGGCTTCTCACCAACAGCCTGGCCAACATCGAGAGCTCTCTGCAGCGGGATGCTGAGGCTGCCTACACTCACTCAGAGGTACAGCTCAGTGTCACTGCTGCTGCTCCAGCAGCCCTGGGCTGTCTCCTGGATGTGGCCATTGCCCTGGAGTGACTTTCTTCTCACTGGAGTGACCCTGTTTATGTGCCTCCATCTCCAAGCTGTGTGTCTCGGCACAGCCCAGCTGCTGCTGGGACAGGATGTAGATGGAAGCAGAGGGAGGTTGCTCCCTCGGCCTCCCCCCTTCCCACGGGGCCGTTGGTTTTCGAGGTCAGCGGTGGCTGAGCTTCTTGGAAAGTGTGATGTCATTGTGGGGCCGGCTGGAAAGCGGTGGGAAAGAGAGCCTTTGATTAGCAGGGCTTGGGGCTCGGTGGAGGGACAGACTGTCGCCCGCCTCCCTTCCCTCCCTGCCAGGCAATTACCCCTCCACCACGAGCCCCTCTGACTGGCGGGCTCCTGGCAGGGGCTTGGACATCCCCCTGGTTCTGGCACCCAGCACCAGACCGTAGGGGTCCCCATGGGGTCTGCCCACCATGGGGACATGCTTTGCCTGGGGCAGTTTCTATGCAGCCCCATAGAGATATGGGTGGGGTGTTTTGGGAAAAGGTCTGTTCAGGGGGTCCTGAAATTCTTGCTGCTTCAGTGGTGCTATCTAGGATGGCCTGTGCTCCTTTGATCCCTGCTGGCAGCTCCTGGAGCCTCCTGCCCTCAGCCCAGTGTCCCTCTGTAGGGCAGTAGGAGGTGTCTGATGCAGGGGGAGCAGTGAGTGCACCATTTCCAGCTCGAACAGGGGTGCTCAGTTCCTGAGGATGGCAAGAGCCTGCACTTATCTCCCAGCGCTGCTCTGCAGATCCTGTGTGGGAATGGGCTCCCCAAGCACCTGGGAACAGGGGTGGGCTCCCACATGTGCACTGAGTGTCAGCAGGTAGGGAAATGGCACCAACTGTGCTGTGCCAGCTCTCTCTGCCCCAGGAAGAGCCAGGTCCAGGCAGGGGTGTCCAGCCATGTTCCCAGCCCCACTGTCCTGCTCGCCACGCCATAAACTGAGCAGCTGCTGCCTATTGGAAAGGAGCCAGCCCCAGCCAGGCAGGGGAGTGGAGCGTGGGGCTTTTATTACCCCAAGTGACCTCATTTCCCAATATTTCCCTTTTCTCACTGCTAATTGCAGCAGGGCCCATCTTCTCAGCCAACTGGGCACCGCTTCAACCCTCAGACTGGCTTTCCGATTTCCTTTAATGAGATGAAATCCTTCAGACCTGAGCTGTGGCAGCTGGTCTCTGCCCTGGGGGGTTCCTGGTCCCTGCCTTGGGAGGTTCCCACTCATGCTGGGAAGGTGCCTCCAGCCTCTCTGCCCTGTGAAAGCTCAGTGCACATTGCACACTCTGCGGATCAGCTGCTGGAACCAGCCCCAGCATGCCAGGGAGCGACCCTATGCCTCCTGCCTGCCCTCCATCCCACAGCGTATGCCTTATGGATCTCTGAGTGCCAGAACTGCAGGGTGGCACCAAGGATATGCAGGAACAGCACTGGTCTGCTGCCCTGCTGTCTCCTGGAGGGTTTCCCATGGCAGGATGGACTGAGGGAGACCCTGAGGAAGGAGGGAACTCACATCCTCCTGCCCAGCGTGGGGCTGTGAAGCCTGACCCTACCCTGTCACCAAAACGTGGCATTTCTGGCCCATCTGGTAACAACCTCCTGTGTCTCTTCCAGGGAAAATACGAAGAAAGATTCCTGAAGGATGAAACCATCTCCCAGCAGATCAACTCTGTGGAATCCCTCTCGGAGCTGCACCTCTCTCAGGAGGACAAGAAGCCCGGGCAGCTCTTGCAGAGGAAGCTGCGGGTGAGCAGCCGGCCTCCTTCCAAGCCCACCATTGTCCGAGGGGTCACCTACTACAAAGCCCAGTCCACCGAGTCAGAGAATGACATCGAGGAGCAACGTGAGTTGTGTATGCAGCCGTAGTTGGTGGGATGGTGGCTGCATCCCACAGCAAAGCCAGTGCCTCATCCCCTGGGAACATGTGGGCAAAGCGTGTGGGAGCAGCAGGAGGAGGTGGAACAACTGGTAGCCCACCACTGTGCAGCTTTTGAGCTGTGTATGTGGGGCAGTGTAGCATTGTTATTCCATGGAAAATCCCTGGTAGCTAAGGAAATAGGTTACTGCTTTGGTTTAAAAACCAAACCCAGCATCAGCACCTTTCCAAAAGTAAGTGGAGGCTTATTAAATATGCTTGTGTTTCAAAGCCGCCTGCCCAATGGCATCCTAGGCGGCCTGTGCAGTGTTTGCTGTGGTGGAAGGCAGCTCGGAGCTCACAGCCCTGGCTGTGGTGGGAGCAGGGGGTGAGCCCTCAGGAGCCAGCGGAGTAGGCAGCATGGGCAGAAGAACAAATGCTCTCGCTGTGCAGACTGGCTCCGCAGTGAGGGCATCCAGCCCCGCCTTGCAGGGGTTTGTGAGCTCCTGGAGACGAGGAAGAGCAAAGGGTGCCTGTGCTGGCTGGAGAACCTCAGCGATCCCCATGCCCTGAGGCACCTGCTTTGGCATCCTGGGTTAGGTGAGTGGGATCTGGTTGGGAATGCAGCTGGGTCTGCATCCTGCCCAGTCTCTGAGAGGTGGCAGGGCAGAATTGATCTCCATCACCTCCTCTCCAGGCTCTGCCTGGCCTGAGGTGGTGGATGTTGCTGTGATGGGGCCTCCCTCATCTCCTGACATGGGCACTTGTCATCCTCTGCAGTTCTCTGAGGGGAAATGGAGGAGGAATGCAGGTGGATTTAGTACCAGACAGCCTGCAGACATGGGCAGGGAGCCAGCTGGAGGGGCTAGAGGGGCCTTGCTCCCCTGGCTGTGGGGCTGACACCTGTGCCTGTGTTTGGCAGCGGATGAGCTGTTCAGCGGGGACAACACGGTGGACCTGCTGATAGAGGACCAGCTCCTGAGGCCCAGCAGCAGGGCAGGTGAGGCCATGAGAAAGCCCTCCCCAGTAGGGTGGCCACCCACCCCTGGCAGCGCTCCCACCACCCTACTGGCCGCTGGCACTGCTGTCACCGCCACGGTGCCCCTGTCCCCTGCCACGCCAGACCCCACTGCTGTGAGCCAGCTGGCCCCCGCCCCAGAGCACGTGACTGCCCTGGCAGGGCTGGCGGAGGAGGAGACCCCACAGCTATTGGCAGCCTTGGCCAGCACAGTGGTGGCCGCAGCCACAGAGAACTTGCCTGTGGCCACCCCTGCTGGAGGCTGGAGTGACATGGAGAGCAGCCCAGGAGCTTGGGTACAGGCAAACACCCCTGCAATGCCAGTCAGCCCAGCCATCCCTGCCACCCCAAAGGAGGGCTTGGAGGAGGAGGACATCAGGAACATCATTGGTGAGTGCCTGCAGGTCCTGCACCCATCCAGCTGTGGGGGGGGGTGGTGGTGGGGGCTGGCTCATGCCCACAGTGTGTCTGCGAAGCACAGTACACCTGGATTTGGTCACAAGTGGGAGGTGTCACAGAGATGGCCGCTGGACAGCACTTCACTAGGGTGCTAAGTTTAATTATTAACTTTGGAACCTAGTCTAATTTCCTCCCACCTTTAGGGGCTGGGCTGGGGAGAGACAGGACCTGAGACAGGCAGCAGCCTCAGCTGGAGCAGGGACATGGCTGAGGCTGCAGGGAGATGTTTGTGGGGTCTGGCCAGTCCTACCGGGCCTCACAGAGCAGCACCAGGGCCAAGGTGGCAGGGGGTACCTGCTGGGTGAGCAAAAGGCTGGCGGGGGGTGACACCTCCAGGGACAGCGTGGCCACCCTGCCTCCAGCCTCACAAGCCTTTCCCTGCCCATGCAGGGCGCTGCAAGGACACGCTGTCCACCATCTCAGGGCCCACCACCCAGAACACCTACGGGCGCAATGAGGGAGCCTGGATGAAGGACCCTCTGGCCCGGGAGGAGCGGATCTATGTCACCAATTACTACTACGGGAACACACTGGTGGAGTTCAGGAACCTTGACAATTTCAAGCAAGGTGGGTTTGCACCATCTCTGATACTGTGCCAGCCACCATTCAGCTGATCCAAGTAGCATCCTCATTCCTGGGGATGCTGCATTGAGGGGGGATGATCTGCCTGGGGACCTTCCACTTGGGTGCTGGCACCCAGCGTGTGGGGTACAGAGCATGGGACAGCTCAGGCTGTGGCTGGTGGCTGGGGAGGGAGTGCAGGCAGAGCTGCGGGCAGAGGGTGCTGCTGGCATGGCCACCCACGCCACAGCAAAGGGAGGCCTCACCAGCCAGGTGTGTTTGCCCTGCAGGTCGCTGGAGCAACTCCTACAAGCTCCCGTACAGCTGGATTGGAACAGGGCATGTTGTCTACAATGGCTCCTTCTACTACAACCGGGCCTTCACACGCAACATCATCAAGTATGACCTGAAGCAGCGCTATGTGGCCGCCTGGGCCATGCTGCATGACGTGGCCTATGAGGAGTCCACCCCATGGCGGTGGCGAGGCCACTCTGATGTGGACTTTGCCGTGGATGAGAACGGCCTGTGGGTCATCTACCCAGCCATCAGCTACGAGGGCTTCAACCAGGAGGTGATCGTGCTGAGCAAGCTGAACGCAGCCGACCTCAGCACCCAGAAGGAGACCACATGGCGGACAGGGCTGCGCAAGAACTTCTACGGGAACTGCTTTGTCATCTGTGGGGTCCTGTACGCAGTCGACAGCTACAACAAGAGGAATGCCAACATCTCCTACGCCTTTGACACGCACACCAACACGCAGATCATCCCCAGGCTGCTGTTCGAGAACGAGTACGCCTACACAACACAGATAGACTATAACCCCAAGGACCGCCTGCTCTATGCCTGGGACAATGGCCACCAAGTCACCTACCATGTCATCTTTGCCTACTGAGACCCCCCACCACAGTGGGGCACTGCAAGCCAGGGGCCACCAGCACCTTTTATTATTATTATTATTTTTATTGTTATTATTGTTATTTTGTACAAATTGAAGAGTAAATGATGGGTTTTGTTTCAAGCTGGTTTTTCTATGGCGGATTGTAGATCGATCCCCAGGCCAGAACTACCCCCTTCGTCTTTGCTGTATCCTTGCTTCTGATTTTCCTTCCCAGGGGAAGGAGGTTCTCCTTTGGAAGGACAGGCCTGGCTCTCCTGCCCAGGGAAGAGGAGGTGGCCCAGACATGGTCCTCCTGATGATGTTTTTAACTAAAGATGATCAGCAGCACACCCTGAATCAGTGCAAAGCTGCATGCACCAGGTCCCAGCGGGATGCTGCTGCCTGCCTGTCCTTGTGGAGGACCTGCATGTCCCATAGGAATGTCCCTCAGGATCATCTTCCCAGCTGACGACCAGCAGGCCCCTTGGACATCCTGCTGTACAACGGGCTGTGAGCACAGCTCCAGCAGCCCCTGGTGCTGCTACTTACACCGAGGACTGTCCCCTCCAGCTGGGGCTCTGGTCTCTGCAGGCTGCTCTGGGGGGCCAGGTGCACCTTGAGCCCTGACTTGTGTCTGGAGGGAGCTGGCGGTGGGAGGGGCATGCTGTAAATACGTGTACATGGCTTTTGTTTGTTCATTTTGTAGTCCCCCTTGGCATCTGCTGGGTGAAGGCTCTGCCCAGCTGGGCCCTGGACTGCCTGGGCAGGGGCAGGCAGAGCCTTCGCTGTGCCACTCCATTTCCTACATTCCCTCTCATGCCCGTGCCCACCTGCTCCTGGACCATCAGGATCCCCTCACAGAGGCACTGCCCTTGCCCTCCTGCCCACCAGCATCTTGTATTTACCTGCTGTCAGTAATAAAGGATCCAGTACCTTTGCAGCCGTTTGGGGATTTCTTTGGCTCTGGTTCACCCTCTGGGTGCATGAAAATGCACAGGGGTGTTTTGGGTAGGTTTTGGTTGGTTTGGGGAGAGCCAGTTTACATGCCAGATGGGGACAAACCCCAGAGGGATTTAGGCTGCTTGGGACTGGCACTGAGGAAGGGTGACACAGTCATGTCCAGCCCTCATGGGCTCCTCTAGCAGGCTCTGGATGAGCAGCTCGTGTAGGGTGCCCCCTTCTCCAACAGCAGGAGGGGAGACAAGGGTGGATGTGCCATGGGCAGAGCCACACTGCAGCCCAAGAGATGGCAGACCAAGGCACATGTTCCAGTAATTTGCCTAAGGAAAACAGTATTAACAAGCACAATAATAAAGTTATTAGTAATAAATAAAAGAAGGATTTTATTGCCTTCAGTACTAGGGACACAGAGAACAGAATTGCACAGGATGAGAGATCTTCTCCACCACCAGAGTCCAGGGGTGCTGGCTGAGGATGTGGTGCTGCAGCAGTCCTGTGCCCCCAGCCCCCACTACCAGCCCTTCCAAACAGGCTCTGCCAAGCCCAGCCACCACTCCAGTCCCCTCCCCAGCTCCCTGGCAGCAAATGCCCCCAGAGCAGCCAGCAGCCCCTACCCACAGCTGCGGGGGAGCTGTGTGCCTCTGGCTGCGGCACTGCTGGGATTTTTATTTCTGACTATTGTGTGAGCTGGCCCACAGTCAGGTGGGGCCAGGCCAGGAAAATGAACTGGTGTGAGCAGTGCAACCAAACTCTGGCCAAGCCCAGCTCCTTCCCAGCAGCACAAGCGCTGCCAGGATGGAGGGCCTGTGCCACCTGCGCCGGGGGACGTGGCAAAGGGCACAGCTTTTTCATGGTATTGCAAGGCACATACTTCACAGGGATGTACTGCTCTTCATCCTCCTCCTCACTGCCCCTGGAGCACTTTGTCCTGCTGCAGGATCTAGCTTTATTTCCTAACAGCCACACATACATGAATAATAATAATAATTCATAATTAATAATTAAACCCCCCACATGAGCCAGTTAGCGCTCAGACCATGAAGGAAAGGCAGCTGGCTGGCAAACTGAAGCTCATCAACTTCTGTGTGAACTGTACAGGGGAGAAAAAATAATGTAACAACATGCTGAAGTCACTGTAAAACACTGATGCTCTGCTGGTGGCTCATCCCAGCTCAGCACCAGTGTGCTGGAGCTCCTGGGCCCAGCTCCGGCCTGGGGCTTGGCTTGACAAACATGGAATCAGTGAGCAGAGCTCCACAGACACTCTGGAATGGCAGCAGCTGGCTGCAGCCAGTGTTTGGGGCAAATGTAATGTTCCCTCACTGCCTGGTGGGTGGCTGTCAATGTTGACGAGACCAAGAGGTGTGTGGGGCTGAGCGTGTGTGATGTGTGTGGCTTCAAGAGAAGGTGCTGTAGCTGTGTCCCATGGAACTGAAGCAGCCCTCTGCCCAGCAGGGCCAGTGCTGCGCCACGGGTTATTAGCAGTGACAAGTATTAAATAGCACACACAAATAACCCACGTGAACAAAAACCAGGAAGAAAAGAAAAAAAACCCACAAACTCAAAAAACCCAAACTTTACGAATTCATCTGCTGCAAGAAATCACTTCCTTTGGGCCAAGCCTTCAGCTGTGCAGCCATGTGAGCTGGGGAAAGCAGCAGCAGGATCCTGGAGGGCCAGGCAGGTGCGAGGTGGACAGTCCCTCAGAGGGCAGCCCAGCTCCGGGCAGTGGGGTTGTTCTGCTTGTAGGGCTTTACTGCTGAGTGCCGGGTCCCAGCACTCTCCTGGGTGGCTGGGCTGGGCTGGTCTGCCCTACCACACTGCTGCACCCCAGGGCTTCCTGCTGAGGGAGGCTGCACAGGCAGGATTTGGGCAGGGAACAATGAGGAGTGGGGCCGTCTGGTCAGGCCCAGCACCTGCCCCTGGGAGCTGGACACGGCTTCCTCCTGATCCCAGGCACACTGCAGGGAGACCTGCCCAATCCCAATGTGGGTGCCTGCTGCCATGTCTCTGGCTCATCAGCCCACCTCCAACAGCCTTACAGGGACAAAAATGAAAAACAACCCACAATTCTGGACAGTACATATACAGCAGGGATGGCCCATGTCCCCCACACTGTGTGGGGCCCCCAGAACCGTCCCTGGCAAGGAGCCAGCTGAGCTGCATCATCCCCGGGCAGGATGCGGCCATTGGGTAAGGTCAGGCACAGGAACGGGCTAAAGGGGACTGTCCCTGCTGTGCCCACATGCCAGGAACCCCAGGACCTGCCAGTGAAGGGGCTCAGGCTGGCGGCAGGACCTGCTGCATGCCGGGTGCTGTGTCACAAGAGCTACTGGAGGGATTTGACAATGGCCCTCAGGGCATGGGGTGTCTCGGGGACGGAGGGGGACGAGCTGTAGAAGGTGTTGGTGTGATTTCTGCGCTGCTCTCGGAGGTACGGAGGGACAGATGAACTTTTGATGTGGAGGATCCTGGTGTCCATCACTTCACAGTCAATCTGCATCATCACCTCGTAGTCCTGCCCATTGATCACATTTTCTGCAAAAGGAAGGATAAAAAACCAGATCAGTTAGCCCTGCAAGCTAGAGCCAGCACTAAAAACAGAGCTTTCAGGACCCTTTTTGTCTGGAGCAGGAGCTGCAGTGGGAGAACTCCCTTTCTGCAGCTGCACACATGGAGCTCCATCTCACACAGCAGTGCCCCAGACTGCTCGTGACACCTCAAAGAGCCCAGACCACACTTAGCATGTGCAGTCACACCTAGAAATTAATGTCTTTTATTTCCCCTTCTTCATCTGCACATAATTACTGACGGAGTTTGCACTGTGTAACATTTATTATAGAACTGTTGTTCTTGAGCCACTAAAGTATGGGAGTGATTGAAGATAAGGTTTATCTAAGAAAGCTGAATGTTTCACTTTCTATAACCCTCTTGACCCTGAGGATCTTGAGGAATTTCTTTACCAGTTTATTAATAAAAAAAATCTAAAATGTGATCTCTCAAAAGAATTAACTGCGCCTCATTCCCATCCTGACGTGGCTGTTGTACTTGAATGATGTGGTGACACTGGGCAAGGCCACTCAATTGACAGACCCCTGGACACACAAATACCCTGACCAGCACACGGGACCCCAGTGCAGCCCCAGGCCCAGCACATCTGCTGCCACAGGAGCTGCTGGGCTTAGAGGCTGTGCACGTGGCTAGCATCTGCTGCCTGAATTTAAAGGTGGAAGACTATTCCCTGCATAGACAGCTGCCCAGGAATGCAAGAGCTGAGATCGGATTTCCAGGCACGACCAATCCTTTCAGAGTCTGAAGACTGCCATTGGCAGGGTTTCCTTTCTGTGCTGAGGAGGATGGAAGATCACCTAATGGAAAGCGTATGGACTGGAGGAATGCAATATACATTACTAATTTTTACTGTTTTCCTGGATTAGCTCTGACTCTGGATGACAGCTGACAACTGTGGCCGGACCCTCTTGTACCCCACGCTACCTGTAAAAGCCATTAGATTGGCCGTGTCTGGTGGAGTAATGAAAAGCAGGAGCAAACCCTCACTAAGGGGCTGAGAGCCTGCAAGGGAAATCAAAGCTCCCAGCTGCAAGAAATGAAATGGAAAAAGCTCTGTATGTGCCACAGAGGGACTAAAGCCAGGAGCAGCTGCACAAGTCTCTGTGCCACTGACCCAAATCCCCCACAAGCACCTCATCCCTCCAGGATTCTGCACTGCTGATAAAACCCTGCTGTGACATCAGGTGCCGTGTCCAGCAGCTGGGACCCTTTCAGAGGCCATCCCTCCAGGTCACCCTTTCGCTCTGCCTTTGGATGTGCTCTTGGCTCCCACCCCACAGGCTCAGGACCAGTCAGCAGAGGGGGCTGGGCTGCTGGTGCCGCTCAGGACAGAGAGCTGGAAAAGGGAGCAGAGGGGCATGAGGGGAAGCTGAGGGGCACAGAGTTTGGAGCCAGTAAATGGGCACAGATGGGCTCCCTGTGACACAGCAAGCTGGAAAGAGCTCCTCAGCTCCCATGCTGCAGTTGATAGGACCCCATCTATGTGAGAAACAGTGCTCCAAAGCCACAAGTGAGTGAGGTGGGATGGCATGGTGGCCAGGGTCAGGAAAACATCTTAGTAATGCAGTGAGCTTCCCTGACTACCTGCAGCAACCAGCACAGAGGGCTATCATTAAGTTCTGGGCATGGCACAAGGCAGAGGAAAACAGCAATCCCAAGGGCTGCCCAGGCAAGGCAGGGAGCTGAGCTGTGTGGGTGGCACTGGGGAACCAGCTCAGCCCATTCTGGCCAGCTGGGATCCTGCTCCTCCTGTGCTGACACAGCTCTCCCCCAACAAAGCGTGCCAGGATTAAGTAAGCCACAGCTCTGCTACACCATGGCAAGAGGGGCTGCGTCTTCTGAGTCCAGCACAGCAGAGAGAGCTGGGAGGAATCACACAATGAACCTCTCTGGCCAGCAGGCACACAGGGTATGCACACAACACCCCCAGACATTCACAGAGAGTACCCAAATCTGGCCCTTGGCCTGTGAGTTGGCCCAGGAGTTAAAGGCAGGTCTGAAGTTGGCATCTGTTTCTTTCCTTTTCTGGGATGATGGTATTGAACTGCTGCAGAAAGCCTCTGCAAAGGGTTTGATCTCACTGGTGCGAGGGCAGCTGTGGGAATGGCTCAATGCCCACTACAGGCATTTCCAGCAGCCTTTCTCATTACCATTAGCTCCAAACTGACACAGAGGAGGAGGTGGGATGTTCCCCACAGACAGCAGTTATTGCTTGGTGCTGCTGCCAGGCACTTGGACCAGCTTTGTTATAAGGAGGGGTCTGAAAGCAACCCCAGGACCCCTGGTCCACCCCAGCCCAGGGAGGGGCTGATGCTCTGTGAACACCCATATGATGGTCTCAGCAAAACAGCAGGGAAATGTGACCTGAGTGCAGCTGGCACAATCCCCTGTTTGGGAAGCCTAGCTCACTGTAATTGCGAAAAATGATTCCACATGGCTCTGTCCTTAGCTCAATGCCATTGAACTGCTTCATGATCTGGATGAGGAATAGACAGCGTACTTAGATTTCTGGAAGGTGCTGAACTGGAGAGATTCCAGCCACCTTGGATTGGATGAGTCTGCAGTTTTGATAAAAGAGAGAATCTGTCCAAAATCTTCAGAATGCATTTCAGCCACGGCCAGAGCTGGAAAACATGAGTAAAAATGGGGCTGGGCAGAAGTACTACAGAAAAACCTTGAGGACTGCAGAGGATCACTGCAGATAAGCCAGCAGAATGACAGGACTAGAAACAACAGCTCGACTAGAAACAACTGCAAGAGAAACATATTTAACTTTGACTGAATTTTTAATGATAATGAAATACAAGCCCTGGATGAAAGTACCTCGGGCAGATGACAGGATCATGATGAAGAGTTTCTAAGGAAAGGCAGGAGGAGCAGCTGGCAACCAAGACCTTGGGTACCATAGCTCTACAGACATTTGCATTCACTCCTAGTTCCTCTGGCCCTGCCTTTCTGTGAGCTGCATGACTGGAGCAGGGGCCAGCACCCTCACCAAATGCAGCACTTGGAGTTGTGGGTTCTCCACTGGACTCCATGGACTGATGTGATTCCGAGAACAAGCAAACGATTTTGCCTGGTGATTCCTGTGTCAGATCATTCAAAAACAGCCTTGTCAGTCAGGCTTTCTCTCCTTCCCCTCCTGTGCAGTACCAACATCTGCAGGCACCAGTGGGGCAGAAGGTGGGTTTCCAGAGGGGCTGTGCCCAGCACTGAGCTCACCAGCTGCATGTGGCTGATCCCTGGAGAGGTCAGTGTGTGCAACCAGTGCTCAGGTCAGTCTGCACTGCCCTGCCTGAGCACACAGCCACCATCCCTTGCAGCAACGTACAGGTAGTAGGGTGTCTGTGAAGCAGAACTGACAGTCCCAGGCTGCTGCCTGGAAGGTCAGTGCTGCCAGCGTGCACTACACAGGGCTGCCCAATGGCCCAGAGCAATGCTGACACTGAATGATTTCCAAAGTTTACTGTCTTGAATTACCTATGGCTGATGTTTTGTGGGATTACGTAAGTGAAAACACAGGAACGGATCTCCTGTAGAGGTGTTGGGATTTATAAATAGGTTTATTGCTTCTCTTTGAAGTTCAGAACGTCAGTTTCTCACACAGCACAGATTCAGGCTTAAGAAGCCATCGTTGCTGGGCTAAGAGCCTGTGCTGCAGTTAATTATTGTTAACAGGTTTAAAAGCCATGATTCAGATGATTGACTATTTCAAATTATTAGCAAAGGTAATTGTGCCAAGCATTGCTGCTCTGACTACACTTTCCCAAAGAGCTTTGCTGGCTCTTGCAGGCTGTACCAAACTCCCAGCATGAGCTCAGTCTAGGGAACAGAAAGCTAATTCTCAGTGCTGCTCTCCCCCTAAAAACAATCATGTTGCAAGATCCAACAGATGAAAGCTGAAGTCTGTAGTCCAAATCAAAACCAAATAAGGCTGAGGGCATTAATTACTGCTACAAATTACTGAGGATGGTGGAAGATTGCCGTGGTATTTGAAGCACTAGATTTTTAAAATTGCCTTACTGAAAAGGCCAGAAAACCAAAATGCTCCTCCTTCCCTCAGTAGCACTGACATCCATCAATCAGTTGACTGTTCAAAGGTCTGTGAGGTTGTGCACCTATTTCTATGGGAGATGCTCTCTCAGAGAAAGAAGATAGGCAGAGGATTTGAAAGGCAGGCAACGAAACTTTTATTCTGCAGTTAGTAAGAACAAATGGTGATGTCAACTGTCTGCAGACGAGGTCTGTGTTATACATATGATGATATGTATAACTTCAAACATATCATCAGGCTGTTTGGTCCTGTGGACACATCTGTCTTAAAGAAGATGTAATTCTGGTAATTTATCCTTTCCTACTTACATCTTCCCCAGAAGGTTTTGCTGTAGCAAATGTTCATTGTGAAACCTGGTGTCTGCAGAGAAACTGAAACAGAGCTCCCCTGAAAGGCCACCTGAGCTTGTTGGACTGTTTCAAACACCATGGAAAAGGTGCTTGAAAGGTTTCTGAAGGTGCACTCATGCCATAGGTACATTTATAGAGCCTTATTCTACCAGAACTATGAATTTGACCTTACTCTGGGCAGTATCACAGTGGATTACCAAAAGAAATACTCTGTGGGACCAACACACTACCATTCAGTGAAGTCCTCAGTCCATTTTCTAAGGTCCCAGCTGCCTTTGAAGCAGATAACCTGTGCACCTACTGGCTGTTTTCTGAGTAGGTGACTTTAAAATGGTCAGAACCTGCCTGGCTCTGCATCTGCTGTGCTCACTGAACACACATTTAAGGTGTTAATCAGCCACATGCTCCTTGCTCCTGGTATCGTACAGGGAAGGCAATCACTTGATTCATCCTTACTTTAACTGCCTATCTTTGCCAATAAGGTTAGAGAATCATCTCCTCCTTGTGGGGGCGAGAGAGTGACTTTGCTATCCACAGAACCAGTTTAACCAATGTCAAAATAAGAGCCAGCCAATCATCCCTATGTAAGGTGATCCAAACCCACCAACTCAAAGCCATCTTTGCTGAACAGCTACTCGCACTCTGTACTTTCCATAATTCCTTCTAAAGAGAAAGTTTTCAGTCTGTGTCAGCATTAATCTGCACTCTTCTGCAGCGGCTGCATTAATCTGCCTTCTGCAGCCCCATCTCTCACAGCAGCAGAAATCAGGGCAGCTTTCAAAGAGCCCCTAACGTGTTCCAGCATCCAGGTGCTTTGTGAGAGCTGCGCCAAACTGACAAAGTTCAGCTTTAGGAATGATTTAGCACCTAATTACCCAAATAGTTTTTACTGTAACCTGCCCTGGCCCAATCCAGAGCTTATGTTTAGGGTAGCAGGGCCCAGAAAGTGCGAGCTCCAGGAGTTGAAGGCACCAGCTGCACTCTGGCACTGGCCTGCTGAAGGGCTGCAGCTGTCCCCACACATAACTCAGGGGGCTTTCTCCACATTGTCACTGCTGCAATCTTCCATCTCATCTCCGCTGAGAAGCCCTGACTGTCCAACCCAGCACATCTGCACAATGTTTCCATCTGAAGGGTTGGTATACACTCCCAAATAAGTATATAAATGAACTAGTGTTACAGACTAAAAATATGCTCGCTGCAACAACACAGCAGGATTGCTAAAACATTTAGAGATTGGCTGGTTGGACAGGATTGTTTGAGGCAAGGGAGAAAGTTATAGTGTGACCCAAAGAACTTCCCTTTTTAAAAGCAAATTCCCACTTGGAACTACTTCCAAACAGAGCAGTTGCAGTGGTCTCACCTCTGTGAATTCAGCTGTCTTCAGTTCTGGGCACAGGCTAAGTGAGATCCTGGCATTTCACTCTCCAGGTCTCCTACCACCTCTCAGATTGTGAGCCAGGCATCTCCAGGAGTACAGAAACACTGGATCCACACCATCAAAGTCACCTGACAAGCCATAAGCTGACAGCAGGGCTGACAGCAAGGAGACAGGGTCTCTCTCCACGCCTAATCCATCGGAGCAGTGGTGTCAGGGGTTATCCAAGGAAGATATACACAGGCATGAGAGGTAAGCAAGAAAACCAGAGGAAACAAGCTCTCTGTGGCCTCTGAAGTAAATAATGGAGCCACCAGAGAGACTGGCACTGGCTGTGGGTGAGGAGCATCACCTGCACTTAGCTTACAGCACTGTGTGGTTTTTGGAAGAGGTCAGCAGCACCTGTGAGCAATGCAGTCAGTGGTCAGTCTGTGCCAGTTGGTGCTTGTGGTACCTACTCTAGACTCGGAGGACTCAGGGAGAGGGAAGGAAAGTTGGCTCTTCCCAGGGACCATTCCTTACTGGATTGCCCACCTCCCCTTTCAATCTTCTTTCATGCTGCATCACTTTCCTCTAAATAGAGAACATGAGCTACTGAGGAGATGGCCCAGTGTGGACTTGGTGTGATTGCTCTCACTTTGGAGAGGGAGCCAATGATCACCCCAGGAAGAGGTTATCAGACTCACCAGTGTTGACCCTTGCAGGCACTTTATTTAAAACTCCCTCAGATGGAGCACTTCTCAAAAAAACAGAGACATTTCTGTCAGCTCTGGCTGTGCATATGTGTGTTGTTGGCAGGGTAGCATTGCTGCAGGATTACCATATTTAAAATCTAACCAGCTGTGACAATGCTAATGACAAGAGGCAAAAACCCAAAGATAAAAAAAAGACAAGGGTAAAGAGTTCTGCTGCACAGAAAACTCCTGGGAGTGAAGGAAAGAGGCTAGAGGAAGAGCAATACTCTTAGTCAGAACCATCCCATGCCCACTTCAGAGGCACTAAAAGGATAAACAAACTTCCCACACTGCCTGCAAATACAGACCTACTCACTTTACAAGACATAAAACTGCACACAGGAGAGTAGCCTAGAAATGCATTCCAGTAAAGGCTTATTTCAAGAACTAGAGCTGGAGGGATTGTCCCAGGACAAGGCCACTGCTCCCTGTGAGCGCAGCAGGGACTGGGAGCCATGACATCTCCCCAGCACAGACCTGTGTGTGAACCAACTGGTAACAACCCCCTCACTGAAAAATGAGACCATCTGTTTCCATGGTTTTGAGAGACACTAATCCATGAGTGAGCCTTCCCTCTTGCCTGACAAAAGCTTGCTTCCTTTCAGCAGTCTCAAAGAACTGTATTTTCCAAGGTTTTTGAACACTCAGTAAGTTACTGTACTGAAGAGACCACCCTTATCCTCACTCATTATCCCTCTGGGGCCTCCAATGGAGCACTAAGGTAGGGCTTTCCTCTGCAGGAGCTGTGCTCCCTTCCCAAGCTGTTGCATGTGCCAGGACACACTCAACTCTCACAGATTCTGCCTGCTAGTGCAGAACTGCGACTTCAGTTGAAGCCATTTTTTAAAAGTTTGCCTTATTTGTAACCTGCCATTCTCCTGATATTTATACAGCCTCAGCAGTTAAGACAGCACAACACTTTACTTCTTCCTTCAGCAGTGCTGACTTCCACTTCATACACTCCTTTACACCTTGGTCCTCCACAGGCACTAGAGCTTCCCTGGCAGGCTTCCTCTGAAAAATATTTTTACTCTTTTTTAATGCCTCAGGCATGCTGTTGCTCAGTATCTTTTTCTGGCTTAACTTCTTATGGTTTGACATTTAGTCTGCCAGAAATTATCCTTTTTTTCCCCTCCCTATTCCCTCATTTGGCTACAATGTCCACTGTTTAAAAGATATCTTCTTACTTCTATGAATTGACTTCAACGTGTTACTTAAGTCCATTGGATTTTTCTACTGTTCTTGTAAAGATTTTTGCAGCGAGCTTTTAATCTTTAATCAATCTTCATTTACCGGCATTTTAATCCCACTAGTTTTTCCTTTAATGTTTTCCTATTTTATTTAGCCCTTACCTTTATACTGTGGCATTTCAAGTTGCAGGCACTAACTGATAACTACTGGACTTAACTTTTATTTTCAAGAGGCAATATCACATTTTCATTGACATGGACCTTGCCTATCACCCAGTATTTCTTGTATCCTGGTGTTAAAGGGTGTCACTGACTTAAGACTGAAGGCCAGTGAGAGCCTGTACTCTCTTACAGTTGAAATGTCTTTATAGTTTGGACAGTATCCAAAGAGTGAGAGGAATTTTCCACCTGTCTCACTTGGATACGTAAAGTTACCTCATTTATTTAGGTACTGCGATCAGCTCGTGCTAGTAGAAGAGTATTTTTAACACCATCTCCTTGTCTGTGTGGGGTGAGCACTCTCCTGCACATGAGCTTCTGTGATTCACGTGTCAGTTAATGATGAAAGCACTGCAGAGCCTGTCTGAATGCCGCATGCTAATAAAGAGAGATGGCCCTTTGTTGGGGGTTAAGTTTGTTCCTTTTACTTAGAGAATTTTTCCCCATATAGCTGCTAGGAGACTAAGTATTGGGTGCTTATGGGCGCTTTAAAAAAACAAAGAAATGGCCCAACCGAGTTATGGGGCAGGTAAAAGGACCAGGGTGGGGGCAGCTTCTGTCTTTGCTCTCCGCATCGAAGGAGGACAGTGAGGCTGCTGCTTGCTTCAGGAGGAGTTCGCTGCCGCCCCCGGGTCCAGTCCTGAGAAAATCTACCATCATCTGCTCGTGTGCCCCGGAACTCTGAGCTGCCTCCTCCTGCCCTGCTGGAGCCGGGCCGGCCCTGCCCCACCGCCGCCGTTCTCTCAGGCACTGCCCTGCCCTGCCGGGACATCCCCGCCCTTCCAGCTGCCACCTGGGGAGCTTCTGGTCTCACCTACCAGCCCAGGATTTCTCCACCATTCCAGCTTGGTGCTCTCAAGAGATCAGACTGCTTCGGGTTTTGTGAAACAAACTCCCTCGAGGTTTTTTTTTTTCTCTGTTCTGTTTCATTATCAGTGCTGTAGTTGTTGTGGTTTGTTAGCATTGCTATAAATACTAGTAAAGAACTGTTGTCCCTACCCCATAACTCTGCCTGAAAGCCCCTTTAATTTCCTAAATTACAATAACTTGGAGGGAGGGGGCTTGAATTCTACATTTCCTAAGGAGGTCTTGCTCCTCCTTAGCAGATAACCTGTCTTTCAAACCAAGACACCCTTGCAAACATTTCTGTCTCCTAGCTACAGTAAGAGGAGATCTACAGCTTTATTTGCTCTGCTCTGAAACAGGGGTGCCTCCTTTCCCACGCAGACGGGCATTTCTTCATCCACATCAGAAGGCAGGCGTTTGTACTGGACAGGGATATGGCATAGCCTCTTCATCTGGAGCTGCTACAGACTCAGGCAGGATGGAGGGAGAAGATTTACTTAATGAAATGGGGAATGAGAAAAAATGTCCTTCAGGAACACGGGATGTGTTTTTCAAATACTCTTCAAGCCCAGATGCTGCCCAGGAAGCACAGCCGGAAGCACCAGGGCTGAGGTGGGCTGTATGAAGAGGTGAATGAAGTGCAGCCTGGAGGACAGACCCAGGATCTGCGGAGCAGGGAAAAGCCTCCCAGCCCTGCTGGCAGAAGTCTCCTTAGAGACTGACCCAAACACCCCAACAGGCCCTCTCAGACTGCTGTGTTTTCATCAGTCTCCAGGCTTACTCCAGAGATGTCCTCAAGACAGAACTCATACATGTAAACCTCCTCTATGTGCTCTGTTGCAGCTTTTCATGTTTTCAGAGAGTGAGCTCATTATGGATAATTATGCTTCAGATCACTGCAGAAATAGTTACCAGAGTTGGCCCATGTATCACAAACATAAAACTGTTTGCCACCTATAATTTCACACCAAGAGGAATTATATAATCTTGAATTTACATCATTTGAAGATATATAAAGGCAGATTGGTTGGGCTGGTGGCTAGAACTACAACATGCTGCACATAGCACAATGTAGCAGGATGACAACAGGAACCTCACAGATGAGGGTGAAAATAACCTCTTTGCTTTGCAGCACAGCTCTCTGTCAGCCTTAGGACAGCATACATCCACAGCAGCACCACCATCCAGGGCTAACAAACATCCAGGAGACACATATACACTCAGTTCAAACCAACTCTGCAACTCTACACTGGCATCCGTGCTGCCAGCCTATGGCACAGGCTTCTTTTTAATTATACTTTGTAAATTTTACAGAAGTGTGTCATTCCTATGGAAAACCCAATCTGCTGCAATAACTTGACACAGGCATTGGAAATAGTATGAAGTCCAATTAATTTATGACTAATTCTTGCCCCCTTGGCGAATGGCGTATTCCCAGCAAAATGCCATCTGCAGCTGCTACCCTGTCTGCACATGGAGCACCAGGCACTCTGGGGCTTGGCCTGCTCTAGCAAAACCCATGAGATAGTCTTATGTAGTAATTAAGGGGCAAAAGGCACTGAAGATCCTCTGAAATAACCTTCCTGTTAGTTCAAATGCATAAAAATAGATTACTCATTTAGCAATTTAGGTAAACAGCTCATTATGAGAAGTCATTAGGGAATAAGCCTTCATGATTTCATTTCTTGATCGTTTCCTGTCAAAATAAATAAACATGAACTTAAGCGACACAGATTCCATTACTTTTGTGCACAGATTCTTGAATGACTTCTTTCATACTATTTTGAAAAATTTAACCTCCTCCTTTCTGTCAAAAACAACGTACTAACAAACAGGGCTGGGGAGAACAAAGTCTTTCAAAGGTAACAACAGCTGTTGAGAACTTCTTTAAGATTTAAGATTTAAACTAGGCAATGATCAATTCTGATTCAAAGAAAGGTAGCAAAGTTTGAGGCATTATTTTGTTTTGACAAAATGCACGTCTACATGACTTTGAGAAACGCAAATAGCAGCACCTTACAAGATGACTAAAATCTGTTAAAATCTCTTGTTCTGCCATCATTTCAATCCTGACCTCTGCAGCCCAGCTTTACATGAGCACGGGAGCAGAAGTACATCTCTGACATTGGCAAATGCTCCTAATTACAGAACCACAGTAAATGCTGCTTGTCCATGGCTGCATACAGGGCACTGCAGGCTCTCCCTCTGTCCCAGCCCAGGCTCAGGAATCAGCTGTTGCAGTGAGATCTAACCACAGCCCTGTTTCTTCCCTACTCAGACTTCACCAAACTTTTATTCCTCAACTGGCAGCCCAAGAAGCAAAAGAATGGCAGTTCCAAAACGACTGGAACAACAGCACTGGAGACATTCTCCGGTGTACTTCCCTACATCCTGTTTAGAGAACGTGATGGACTTGACTTTCCCAAAAAACCTTAGCAGACACCCTTCTTTCATCTCACATCCAGGTTCGAATCCCACATACACAACTTCCAGAGCTTTCTGGTCACACACTACAGCTTGTAAGGCCGTGCTGAGTTCTCAGCACTTTCTGCTAAAGTTTGCGTTATCTTTTTATCTGCTAAATGAAGATAAAAACCAGAAACACTGAGGGAAGTATCGCTATTGCTCACGCTTGTGCAGCCAAGAGATGTGTCCTCTATACCTGGTAGAGTGGCATGAGCTTCCCAGACTGGTGCCAAGGACAGCAGCTGGGAGAGGCAGCCACGGGCCCCATGACTTGGCTTTTAGGCACAGGGAGAACAAAGAAGAACAACAGCTATGGATAACAGGGATCATCACCCTCCTGCAAACTGTTCTGGAGCTATTCAAAGAGAGAGAGGGGCTTCCCAAAATGTCAAGCTGTAACCTTCAGGGAAGGCAGTTGCTGTTCTGTCAGATATGTATTTTTTTAGACCTTCCTCAATGACTGACTGCGAATTCTGTTTCTTGCTCTGAAAAAAGGAAACAGCATCTTTTGTTTGCTTGACCCTGAAAGGCAGAGGAAGTTGAAGACTTTATTTATTCAACCCTAAGACATGGGAACTTACAGACCATTGTCACTTCCCAAAGAGCTTTTGTTTTTATTTTCCTCCTCAGCCTGTGTGGGTTCTGTTTGCCTTACAGATTTTTGACAGTTTGCTACCAGCCAGGGACATCTGTGACTTGCTTGCACATGGCTGTCAGTTGAAAGGAGATTCTTTGTAGCTGCATGCAAATAATCATGCTGCTTGATGGCAGAAATCACTCCAGTTTTGATCACAAAGCCTTACCACTAGATTTGTTTTCCACCTTTTTAATTAGAACGTGTGTTATTTCAGAGCACTTTTGAAATCTGCTACATCAGTATGATGATAGATGGCAAAGAAGGAAAGCTGATGGAACTGGTCACCAATCAGAAGTTGGCAAACACAACACAGCACATGGACTCTGCTGAAGCTGTCATTCCATTCCATTTCTGCCTTTGAGAGATTATTTTGCTGTTGAATTTCATGAAAAAAGCAACTGTTAGGAGAAGAGGGCTCCTTAAGAACCCAGAAACACAGAGGTTATCAAGCTTCAGGCACACAAACAGCTATCTCAAAGGCAGACTGAAGACAAGCCCCACTGGGCTACATCAAACTAAGGACCTATCCAGAATATTTGTAAAAAATTCAAAACTCCCTCTGTCATGGCTACTAATTCCAAGAAAATGAGTCTTAGATTTCACCAGGGGCTTTCTCGTCAGGTCTCTCCCTTTTGTTTTGGCCTAGAGCACAGACACCAACCCTCAGTTCAAAGAGAGTGAATGATGGAAGGACTTTCACATATAGGAAAGTGTTTGCACGGGGATCCTAAGAAGAAAAAAGGCCTTTTTGGTCTTTGTGCTGCTGCTAAGGCCACCAGTATTGCTGGTGAGTGCACACCTGCAGACACTTAGAGTTGCTTCTACCAAGAACAAACGCAAGCTGAGAGAGGCCCCCACCTAATCCCAGGGAGAACTGCATTCCTGAAAGGGGCTTCTTGGACCAAACGTTGAACTGGCTCTCTGGCCCTGCCTGTCCTCACTCCTGTGTGCTGCACAGAGACAGTCCTGCTGGGCTGTACTGGGTTGCAGAGCTGCAGGCATGCTGCAGTTACAGAAGGCTTGGGCTTAGGGTGGGGACAGTGGCTCAGCTACCCTCTTGTCTATAGATTACTTGTATCCAAAGCTCCATGCTGTAACCCACTGCAGTTAAATAAACAGAGGGCTAATGGCAGATGGTTTCACTTAAACTTCAAGAAAGGCACCGCTTATATGTCAATTTGGAATTGGTGTAATGAGCCAACAACATTCTGAATTATAATAAAAGCAAATTTAGGAATGAAACCTACTGGAGACTTAACTGGTCTCAAGTGCATAGTTAAATTTCTAAAATAATAGTTGCAATCCAGCATAACAAACATGACTTGCTTGAAAACAAGTTTAACTGTAGATTGCAGTTCATTTTCATTCCCATGAGAAACTGCAAGGTATTTCTTCTTGGAGTAACTTCTCAGGAAGGCACACCAATGGTGCCTCCAAAACAATGTAGAGTAGGACCAGGACTCCCTGGTTCTGCTCTTTTTCTTCCAAGCTTAGCAATGCTGAGGTCCTTAGGTACCATCAGGCAGATTTTCTGTGAGTATTGCATGGGTTCACAAATGCTGGGGCTTTGACACTGGCCAGAGGCAGGCCAGAACTGGATATGGCTGGCTGCAGGGGCCAAGAGCACAGCTGTACCACGGGAGAGCAGCCAGCAGGGGCATAGGACAAGGGCAAAGGGCTGACAGAGCATCTGGGGAGGGAGAAATGGAAGAGCTGCCAGCAAGCATGGACTGTGAACAGGGGGATGGCCCAGCAAGCTTGAAAAGGGGCTATGATCAGGTGGGGAGAAAGAAAAGGGAGTAAGAGGTGGAGGATTAACATGTATGAATGTATAACGACTTCCTATACTTGAAAAAATTTAAACTTAAATATGTTTAACATATGTTAACATACTAAACATATTTAAATAGGCAAATATGCTTCTGTGCACCTCCACAGTGAGGATCTGTTTCTATCATAATGCATGGGTGATTCAGGCTGACTCTGAGGAGGAGCACATGGCACAATGTTATAAGACAATGGCTGTTTTTACTCTTTCCCAGCACAGAGCAACTGAATACTTGAAAGCAAGTTTTTATCTGGAAAATTAATAACATACTGCGACTGCCTTGTACAAGATCTTCTTTTAAACTTCCATCTTATTGACTGCACACATGTGCATGTGCACACCATTTACAAGATTGTCTGTTGGCATTTACCCCTACCTCACAGCACAAGGACTGCCACTTTCCTCCCAGAAAAAACCCTTCAGGCTGTAACCTTGACTCTGTTTTGTACACTGGTGAAAACTGTCAGATCAGTCTCGCAGAGCCATGTCAGGAACCACCATGCAGAGCCACGTAGGACAGCAGTGGACGACTCGTTCTACTCCGTACTCATAGTCCATACCTGTTCTCTGTCCCTGCAGCCAGTGGTGGGAATGGCTCAAGCCAGCTAAAGGCAGTCTCTAGTGGACCTCAGAAGGCACCAGAACCATCAAAGTGTGACCAAAAAAGGGTGACTGTCCTGCTGGGGAAAAAACTGTCCAACCAAGGGTTGGTTCTCAACTGCCTTGTCAAGTATTTCATCTTTGGAAACAGTGTCATGGGTAAACTTTAGTACACAGAAAAAGACCCCACAGAAGCAAATGATGAAGTTCTGAAAAACCTTCAAAACAAAGACCCTTTCCCTTGCATTTCTCCGCCAGAGCTGTGGCAATAAAAAGGAATGGCAAGGAAGTGGCAGTAGACAAGTTTTCCCTTCTTTGCACAGAGATTTGGCTGAAGCACAAGGAAAGAGAGGACAAGCTCTTTCACTGGAAGTTTTGCCAATTTCTCCAAAGGAGATTCGTCCTTTTTCAGCAGCCAACTCTCTGCAGGTGCACAAAGAATTAAGGTGGGCTTAAATGAACAGCAGACAGCTGGGTGGAAAGCTTTGTTGTCAGCTAACTCTCAGATGCTTGTGCAGATCGTCTCCAGTCCCCACAGAGGCAGAATAGGGTGGAGAAGCAATGTTCTCAAAGGACAGAAATGGGTTCTTCTCCAGGCAGGACATTTTAGGGAATAATTTCCTACAGGCTATCAATAGTCAAAAATCAAGCCAAGTTACCCACTGGCTCTTGTGTGTCATGTAACTTTTTTCCTAACACTTGGCTGGGTGTCACAGAGGAATCCATGTTTGATGCTGTTTTTCACTTAATGCTATTCTTGTGTTTGATCTGTTTCGACATCTCTGCCCAAATCCGTGGACATTTTTTTTTCCTTTATTTCCTGGATTATGCTGATGTTCCAAAGAAAAATCCTGAAGAACTGATGAAAATATAATTTCACGATGTTTCATTATTTATGGATAAGATTTGTCACTGGATTCTGATGCATATTTTCCAAATTATATGTACTCCAACAAATGAAAAGTTATTTCAAGTAAAAACAGGACTCAGTAAAACGTTAAGAAGAAATTATTTGTAATTTAGAAATAGTGTTTGTACTTCAGTAATAAAGTGCCCACTTACATGTGATAATTCAGGTCAGCCAGAAAAGGATTTTTGTAATAGACATAAAAAGGGAGTTTCAGGCAGATAAATGCCAACAGTAATTCTGATAAATTATAATAAATCATCTAATAAAAATTCCCCTAAGACAGCTGTACAGATTATCACACTCGGCTGTACTGCATGGGAAAGTGCAATTATCAAAATGCCAAAAGCTTGAACTGATTCTTTTCTTCTTAGTTTATGGAAATTCGCATCAGCAGATAATGTTTTCGGCATGCTGGGATTTAACACCACCATTTGCGTTTATGATTCACATGTACTGTAAAACACAGATGTTTTAAAAAAGCATTATGTGCACAGTTGTTCAGAAAGTAAAGTTTACGCTGCTCCAGGATTCTCAATGCATTTTGATGAGTGTGGCAGTGACCCTGTGTCCCCAGCATGTCCTACCTTGGCAATTCCTCACCATCTGAATTCATGATATATTGTGTAGGTCACATCCTGTCTCTCATGTGAGACTGAAATGCTGACCCAGAACATTTCTGTGCACTGATAAGCCTGTGCCCCAGTGCAAAGCTGTTTTCTCTGCTGTCCTGCAGCACAGTAACATGATGATTATTAATCCTGACCAGCCAGTGCTGAGAGGTCCCACTCACGCTGAGTGTTGTATAACAGCATGGTAAACAGCTGAGGAGGACCAGGGAAGGCAGTCAGCATCCTAACAAACCAGCAAGGCCAAGGAATTTGCCCTGCTAAGCAGGCGTAGGAGGAACCCAAATGAGGAGATGAGGATAGTCTCCATGGACTCTGTGAGAGAAGTTAAACACCACTCATGTAACCCTTAATCAGCTGGATACAAATCACTAGGACTGGGTGACACCCTTCCTGCCCTGGAAGGAGCCAGAATGCACAACTGCTGGCCAAGCCCCCACCTCTCCTCACAGTCTGGGTGACCAAGCATGGGGAATTTGCCAGTACTCCAGCTCCAATGACCCTGGCAACTAAACCCCAGTAATGATCAGTTTGACTTCTTTTGCAAAGTAATGACAGACATTTGGCCTAAGTGTGCTTGTAGGAGTCAGGCACATCTCTTCGAAACTGTTCTCTTATTGTTCACTTTCTTCTTTTGCACTTACCATTGATGTTTACAGCTGGCAGCACTATAGACATCTTTGGTCTCCTGGTCTTGTTATGTGTGGTGGCTGGCAGTAACAGGTGGTCCTGGAAAACAGCAGAAAAGATGTGTTATATCTACTCTCCAAGTAGAGAGCTGGGAAAACGCCTTCCCACTCTCTCTTACTGGCATTCCACACTGAACTGTTTAGAACAGCTCAGAAAATTCATATTGTTGAGTCTTCCAAAAGTCACAGAAATTGCTCATGCTGTGTAATCAAGAAGAAATCCCTATTGCAGGCAGCAGAATATGAGAAAGTCTTCATCATGTGGAAAGAGAAGGAAACTACTATTAAGCCCTCATTCAACAGAGTGCTTATGCATATGATTAAAGTAATTTAACTTGACTTCAAGGATATTTAAACACGAGGTTATGGAATTGAATGAACTGAAGCTTTTACTTGCACAGCACATTTTCTATGTAAGTTGTCTTGCTGTCTTTGTGAAGCTCTACACCACATGCCTCGTGCAGCAGGACTGCACTGCTCAGAGCTGCGATGGGGTGTGAAACGAGCTCTGCTGACAACACCTTGCAGGGAAGTTGGATGACAAAACAGTGCTTTAGTATCTGATCTCTCCCAGGCACTGCTGTAAGGCAGCAGCGCTCAAACCGACTGCCCTGGCTCTGATAGTGGAAGCTGCATCTGCAGGAAATGCTCTGGATACAGACCTGGCCGGCAAGGAGAAACACAGCTTTTCTTCAGGGTTCTTTTGCAGTTACTGAACTCAAGCTGCACAATTTGCAGCCTGTAAAAATATGGTTCTTCCCTTATCAACAGAACTTAAAAGCTCTGGTCCAGGTATCTCCCATATTACTAAGCAGTCTGATGCTCTCCTTTCATGCTTTCCCATGTTTTTCCCATACAAACATCTCATACTTTTGGGCAAGGTTATCTTTTTGGCAAACTGAATTAGACATCCTTTGGGATACAATGATTTATTAATGTTAGGGTAACTGTAATTTTGCCATTTTAAAATATAAACACTACAGTGTTATATGTAAGATTTGGGGAACTGAGTGACACACAAAGGTAGGTGTTAAATATATCAAGATATTCTGTAGATACACTGCAGAAATATCACTTTCTTTCTCTTTTTTCCCATCAAATTTTTTCCTCTCAAAAACATCAAATGACTGACCATGAGAACAAAACATTACTTAAATAAATGTCTGCAAAAAACATCTTGGTACCAAAATGACAAAACCACTCTGGTATAGTTCTAAGATCACATATGTAATTCCTATTTCACTTTTGAACTGCTTAAGATTAAGACAACATTCACTATGACAATGAACCTTACATAGAAACTGTTCTTGAAACCCAATGTTCCCAAAGGAACAGGCCAAAGATAAGATGTCCATTAAATCACATTTTGTAACAATGTCCTTGCCATGATTTGATTACTAGTTTTAGCAGAGCTTAAAAAATGCTTATAGTGTTTGGTTTTTTCTTTTTCAATGCTTCTGAGAGTCCATCATTACCTACTAAACAACAGGTACTGCACAGATGATCACCTGAGAGTCATTACAAGTAGCAACTGCTTTTTGCTAACCTATCTAAAGACTGGCGCATTAATTTATGCTGCCTTATAACAGCACCTTTATTTACTGTATGTATAAACTGTATTAATAGCAAGGACTTGCACAAGAATGCAATTACAGTTGCATTCAAACGTGCTTTGGAGTGGCTGCACAACGTCCCAGTGATTCAATACCAACTCAGGAGAAAACAAAGAGCTCTAAACCCAGATTGCCACCAGGAGCTAATGTATAAGATGCACACATTGTCTGGAACCTGCCCGTCTATGAAGAGACATTTTATACATCTGGAACTGATAAAATTTATCCATCTCTCTAATCAACTTTATCTTTCATATGCATTGTGGCAATTAGTGCAAACTTGCAAAGTTACCTAACTATCCTGAGTCTCCACTGAAGTCAAAGGGTATGCTGTAGAATGTCAGATATTTTAACCACAGTTAGCCACCCACAACATTCTCAAGCCCAAAAGTCTTCAAGCAGTCTAAATCTTTTGTTTGAAAGCAATACACAATTAATTCTATGCCACAGACATGAGCGTACAGATTATTGATTTGGAAGATATTAGACATTTAGAAGCACTGTTTGAATGCTTTTGTAAAATGTCCTGTGCCATTCTGAAGGATGCTGAACTGCATCCCAGAGGGGGCTGGGACACTATCACTCATCTCTAATTTTAAACTGTAGACAAAAAAAACCCCACCTAAATTAAAATACTGTTTATGATATCAACACATGGTATAAAACTGAAAATGAATAAAAGCAAATTTTGCAAGTCAACATCTGGCTCAGCAGCATGAGTGTCAACCAGAGGCAGAATAAATCAGAACTACTACCCAACAACAGATGGCTTTGGCTTGGAACAGGAGCGGCACTTAGACGACAGTTTAAATAGATGAAGCAGACCTGAGACTGCTGGCAGAATGACTGGAAAAATATCAGCCTGGAAAGAGCATTTCAAATGAGACCCTTGCTTCAGCGTTCTCATTTTGTTTTTGATCATCTCTGCAGTTCTGTGATACTGAAGCCAGATGAGATAGACATATAAAAATAGACACAGATATGAAAAATCCAGCCATGAACATGTTACCTTAATTTAGTAAGTCTCAACAACACATGGAACTGCAATAAGGATTCTGAGGTTTCTTGCATATCAGATCAGTGTTACCAGGACTACAGCAGGAATAAAGCTTTAGAGTCTCATGTATCTCTAACCCTAAAGCCAAACAGCAATGGAAATCCTGTTCCACTGTGCTAGAATATTCCAAGAGTATTGCTGCTCCTGCAGCTTCAGCCTCAGTTGCACGACATGTGGTTTGGTAGTCAAAGTCCCTCCTTCCTAGATGCATGAAAATATGGGACATTTTAGCTTTCATTTTCATTTTTTCATTAAAAAATTGGTTATAACACTCATAGTTTTAAAGACGTAACCAAATATCATCACTGCATACCATGAGGTTTCACTGAACAGAGAAAAAAAATGCTAGGCATAGGTCTGTTTGATTTAATTTTGTTTCTTAAACTATCATCACTTCTAAGCCGGACTCTTGGCTTTTAAATTAACAGAACTGGCAATATTGCTTGTTTTGGCTTTTGCAATGCATATCCCATCAGCCACAGCACCTCCCAGGGAGCAGTCCTGCACCTCCTCCATTCCTGCTTCATTGTGTGACAGAAACAGAGGAATTAATCCTCGCAATATGCCCATGATGGAGGAAAACATTCCAGGGAATGTCTGGAGGAGAGGTGCACGCATTTGAGGGAAGGCCACGTGACATGGGACACAAAGGAGCGGATTTCCAGCCCCGCACTCTCAGCATGAGCTGTCTTTCCTCCTGTCCCAGGGGTTTCTATCTGTCAAATCAATTCCCTCAGATTTTTCTTACCTTCTTACTTGTGCTTAGGTATGGGTAAGTATTTTCCAAAAGGCTTTTCTGAGGTCTTAATTAGGGACATTTGACTGAGATGTGCTTTGTTAAAACATATTTAGCACATCTCCCTGTGTGAGCACTGCTAATCATGCTGCTGCAGGGCGGGCTGAGCCTTGGACTCTTCCCAGTGGCTTGGAGCATGTACCCTGCAAAGTACAGATGTGATCCAGGCAGGAGCCAAGGCTCGAGGAACACAGCCCCCACACCGCTTCCCACAAAGACTCTGTCAAGATGTCCCAACGAGCCCTGCTCTTCCTTAAGAGATCTGTCTCTGACAAGCCAAGAATAACCTTTTGCAAAAACAAGCGACATTTGTTGCTTTACAGCAATAAAAGCTCCGAGGAAACAGGATTAAATTATCAAAGGAAAACTTTAATGTGTTGTTCTGTTAATTTGCCTTGATGAGGAGATTAGATCTTTACCATTGCCTTGGAGACCAGCTCTGTGCTAGAATATTGCAACCAACAAAGGCAGTTGCCAGAGTGGAGGGAGCAACAAGAGCCAGGCGTGCCAAAGGGTACTCTGTCCAGCAGCTTCCCAAGACTTCTTACAGCAAGTAAACACTGGAGCTGTGCATTTTTTCATCTCTTTTTATGACTAGGAAGTCTCCCAGGGATTGTGTGCCTCAACCTCTTCCAGCCTGAATCTTCCTGCTGTGGTTCCAGGACCACATTACAGCTGCGGCCGACCAGGCTGAGGAGCTCCCCACATCCAGGGAGGGGCTATTTTTCTTTAATGGCACAACTTCTGGCAGTGTTCAACACCTCCTGACAGCTTAAAACCTTATCTGTTCACTATCTGACCACACCTAGTAAGTGATCTCAAGATGAAGCAGATAGAAAAAAAGTGCTTTTTTGATCATACAAAAATTCTGCATCAAATCCATGCGCTGTCTTTCAACCTTATTGTTTCTGAACATCTTCAGGGATTTCCAGTCTGACACAACACCAGACCTTCTTTATAGGTATGCTTTTGACAATACAAAGAATGTGCAACAAAAATGTGCTCTCCCAGGCCCAAAATACTGCATGCCACTTCAGAGACTGATTCAGAGTACAAATACTCCAAGGAGCCAGAATTCTTAAACTCCTGGGTTGACAGAGCCCCTGAACCAGCTTTCTTTTCATCAACAAACTACAGATTTCACACTTAAAAACATCAGGATCACTGTTTCAGGCTTTTTGTTGTTGCCAGAGATGTGATGTGTCTGTCCTGTTCCCCTACACATGCCACTGACCTGGCCCTGAGCAGCATCCCAGCCTTTGGCACACAACTCCTGTCCAAGAAATGGTACCTGAGAACTTCATTCTCAGGAATCCAGCTGGATTTTGGCAGCTCTCAGAATACAAAAGGACAAAAGGAGGCTGTTCCCCAGGGAAGAGAACTCACCAATGCACACTCAGAGCCAAGGGGATGATCCTCATCTACCCAGCAATTCCTAACACTGCAAAGCACAGAGCTCAGATCAGGATGTAAATGGGATCAGGCCTTGGCATTTCTTGTTTCCTCTGCCAGTTCAAAGAGGATGTGTATGAAAGTTTACAAATTTGTAGAGGAAATAACTGTATAATTTCATTATTGATTCATTTGGGGGATGGCAACCATATGGTGCCCTGAGGTTACACCACACTGGATGAAGCACTGGTCTCTCTAAAAATGCCAGAAGTTAGGGAAACACTGCCTGAAGTACTGCTTAAAACACTGCCTACGCCATCAGTGGATGTTAAATAGGGCAGAAATGCAGAGGGGAGGCTGCCTCTGGAAACATTTCTGACCATTATATCTGAAAAGCATGGGGATGGTTTTGAGAACAGAAAAAAAAAAGGAGGAAACCAACTAAAACTTCTACACAAACTATGACTCACAAACACCACTCTTGCTCATCATACCAGGAATTCAGTAAAGCTGACTTGTTTTTCAAGTTGATGTGTTGAGTTTTTTTGTTTTGGTTGCTTTCCTTTTTTTAAAAGGTAAACCTTAGAAATCCAAGGAGATTTACTCACCTCATCATGGATCCTTCAAGGAATCCACAACATGAAGAGTATGGGAGTAGGTGAAAAATGGCATAATGACTGCAAGGAACCCACAGAAAACCCACAATAAAATATCATAAGGTATCAGCCTCTCTGCAGCAGCTCTAGGCAGCCCATCCTCAGAGCACCTTTACCACTTTGAGTTTAACAATGTCATTGAACTTAACTTGAAATTGTACCAGTTCTACCTATGTAAACTTTGATGTTAGCCAGCACACAATAACACAGTTTGAGTTTGCAGCACACTTAAAGATGAGAGTTCATAATTGAGAATTCAACCCCTAATCGTAGGATCTAATTACTTTTCTAGGTTTAAAGTCTCTTTTGAGGGATGGGGAGAAGATCGTCCCAGAAAAAGAAAGCTCAAAAAAAGCAGTGGAAATAGAGATTCTTTTTCTGCTTTCATTTTTGCCAAAATCGCTCCTTTTCACCGCAGTGTTGTTTCAATCCCAGTGTTTCTGTGCACAGGTGGTTTTTACAGCCTGTACTTTGCACACAGTGATGGAATGAAGTGATGAGATATGATTTTTATTTAAGTGTTTTACCAGAAATAGCTCGATCCCACAGTGAATAAAATGTCCTCTAGTGTAAGATTACACCTTTCTGCCATTCCCAGACAAATTTTCATAAATAAAACCTAACTGCACTTTGGAACAGCTTCTAGTCACTGTCCCTGCAGAAGAAGGAGTTCCTTCCCAGTTTAGTTCCCACATGAGAGACCTTTTAAAGAAGAAGTCTTTAGTGCCTTTTATTGTAAATTGTGCTACTGCCAGATGTGATATGGCCTGGACTCCAAAACAAAACTAATTGGAAAGCACCTAAGTGTGAGCCAGAGAGCATTGTGAAAATCCCAGAGACCTCAGAGGAATGGAAGATTCACTCTGTCACAAGCTTCCATTGAGGAGTTTCCCCCCACTCCCTTCAAAGGCAGCACTGCTGCTTATCCACGAGCAGGGCTCAGCTTTGTAGAGTTTTCTCTGTGTAAAGGAGAACCAGAAGCAAAGAATTTCTCCTGGATTGAGAACTAGAAAGGTTATGGAGACTACTAAGGATAACAGAGACCTGCTGGGAACTGCGTTCTTTGCAGTTCACAAACATGCAAAGTATTGAGGAGGTCCACAAAAGGCACCTGTAAAGCGGATATCATAGAAAGGTGAAAAATATTGATATACTGTTCAGTTTTTCTATTTTCGTGGTTTATAATCCCTCTGTTCAACATACAAGGCTGAAGAGGAGGAATTATACCCTAGGATAACACTGAGATAAGCTGGTAATTAGTAGGTATCTATAGACTCTATCCAGTGGGCCTCTTAGAAGGCACCACCTCCAGGAAGTGGAACATGAGCACGCTTCCAAAGACAGGCTCATTAACCTTCTGTCCCACTGAAACAGCTGTCTTCACCCTGTTAAAGTGACATCAGAGCAGCAAAACTACCAGCTTCTCTCAAGCTCCCCATTCCTCTGCAAATCCCTCATTCTGGAATTAGCCAAGGTGAACCTGCCTCATTTCTATCCAAGCTATTTCAGGATCATTTTTGACTTGCAAGACATCCAAAATAAGAGGCACTAAATACCATCATCCTTGCCCTGTGGATAGGGAATGCCCCAGGAAATCACAGTCTGCAGAAGCTTGAATGGGGCACACCAATGCCAGTCCAGCTGCAAGGGAGAATGAGGTGAAGGAACCCCATCAGAACTTTATTTCTCTCATAAATATATTTTTTCCTTGTAGTTTTTCCTTTCTGGTTTGAATAGGAAGGAAAAAGGCCATGTGAATGTGGAGGGCACAGGACAGAGACTGGACAGAAATTCTGCAAATTCAACTTGTCTGCAGAGCTGCTCTGCAGGCCCAAAAGTAAAGAACAATGCATGCATTTGCTATGATGTAATTTTGGTTTGGCAGCAGATTAAAAAAAATTCCTAAGTGCAAAGTAAGAGGATGTGAGGGACAGAATTCTATGTTTAAGTGATCAGTTTTAGTTCCAATCGTATAGGAAGCTTCTAAAGGACTTGAAAATGCTTTGGTAATTTGTGTGTGTGTTATTTGTGGAAATTATCTGAGTTTCAAAACAAACTGGAAAAGGTATGTCTAGCTGACTTAGTTCTGTGCCTGTGTGAAGGAAAAAGAATCCCAGCTTGTACTGGTGGAAAAGTTTCTCCATTATGTTTGATAAGCATCAGGTTTTCTTCCAAAGGCTGTCTCTACCTAACCAGCATCATAAAATTAAAAATGTTTGTGTCAAATTATTTGAAGATTATGTTTCTCTACCATTTTCTGTCCTTCCCAGGGGCTACAGAAGCACAGAAATGCAGTTCATCTGTAACTCCCAGCTGAGTCTGTCAACTGTCTTTGCAGATTTTACGAAGTTGTAAGACCCAAAAGGAATTAATTGTTTTATTACTATTAGCCATAAAAAGAAATGCCCCTCCTTCTGTAATTCACTGCAGCAGAGCTCTGCTTTTGCATAGCATCTGCAGGCAATTAGTTTTGCAACTGCAATCTGTAATTGCACAAACATGTAATTTAGGTAGGGCATGTGAATCCAGTCCAGTAAAATCAAAAAGGATATAATCCAGATTCTTTGCTTCTCTCATAAAACATTAACCCATAGTTTCTATACTTGGCAGAACAACTTCAGGTCTCCTACAGAATCCTGGATTCCCAGAATTACTGCTCAGCTGGAGACTGCCCCAAAAAGCACACACAACCCCAACTGTAGAGGAGAAAGCTCCTATCAGAAAACACCTTTCTTCTGCTGTTCTGCCTTTTGCAGCCCAGCCACACAAGAACAAAGCTAGCCAGTGCACAAAAATGGTGCAGGTCCATGGGCACACTCCTTGGAGTGGAGCATAATCTCTTCAGATCACATTCCCATGAAACAGAAGCTGCCTGGCTAAAAAGAAATTGATGCCAGGCTTTCTCCAAATGCTGGCTCAACATAACACTGCGATTCCAAATCCACTTGCTAATACAGCTGTCCTCTGCTTTCTCTTCCAGCTGACTTCAAAGGACAGTGAAGTACTAGAACACTTTGATCTCGCTTTGCGGTGAGATCTCCATCCTGAGAGCTCTTCAGAGCCCACTTGACAATGCCACAGCCAACTCACTCACTGTCAGCAACAGCCTTCCTCCACACAGGAGGCTGGACCAGAGGGCTCTTCTAAGCAGCATTTCCAAGATCCATAAGGACCTGGGCTTAAATGTAGAAGTCTGTCAAGATCATACTACCTTTCCCCTGACTTGCTGACCTCTCATGAAAAGACTGTATGAGAAAGATGCTGATAGCAACCAGAGGTACAAAGATATCAAAGACAGCAAATGAGGGTTGAATACACATGAGAAACATTCAGGAATAGCTACACAAGTCCAGGAAAGGTCACACAGCCTGTGACTGAACGCTCCTCTGGCAGAACAATTTCATTTCAAAGCAGGAGAAAGGATGCTTTCTTACAGAGAGGAAATGCCCACATATGCAGGCAGCTGGGGATTCAAGAGAACTTTAAAATCCTGATCAGAAACAACTGTTAAATAAAGACTTCACTCTTTTTTTAAATCAAGCCAATTAATTTGATCGCAGTATGTCCAGTCCTACAACATGTATGGCACAAGAGCCAGTCCTGATCTGAAATTACTGCCTTCTTGCCTTCTGCAGCAATAGAAAGAATTTAAACCTTCCCTACAAGCTCCACACTATGTAAGACAGCTGCAAGCAAAGAAGTAGATCACCTGCAGTTGTCAATGCAGCAGATTCAGCATCTCAAGACAGCTCAGCTAAGGAAGCTGAGACAGTCAGAATTTGGACACAAGATGCAGGATTCAATCTGAAGGGCAACTTCTTTCAACTGGAGCCAAACATGTTCCCATGCAAAGAAAAATTATATTACTGGTGCACAGGTGAATATACATTTAAAGCTTTGGGTAAAAATACTACTAGACTGCAAAACTTCATTTTACAGAAGCTGCCAATTATTCTAAGAAGTATGTACTATATGCACACTTGGCACAACAGGACCCAACTGTTCATTAGCCCAAAATCTGAGCACATGCAGATGCATTCTTGACCTGAACACCTAGGATTTATCTTAAAATAAGTTTTAGCGTCTGCAAAGAGAGCACACATGTCCTCTGCAGCCAGGATATCAGGTACTGACCCAAACCGGACAAAGGGATATCCACACCACACAATGTTGTCTCCAGTACACAAACTGGGGAGAACTGGCCAGGATTGCATCTTGGGACAGGCTGGGCATCAGTCAGCAGGTGGTGAGCAAGTGTACTGTGCATCATTTCCTCCTTTCCTCTCTCTTTCATTATAATTATTATCACTTTTATAATAATATTTGTTTTATTTTAATTATTAAATAGTTTTTATTTTACAGGGTGTACATTTTTTCCCCAATTTTCCTCCCCAGGAGACAGGGCATGAACAAGTGGCTGCATGGTTCTTATTTACTGGATGGGGTTAACCCATGGTACTGCCCAGGAGCAGACAGTGGCAGCTTGATTCGCATCTGCAGCCGGAGAGATGCTGCTTCTGAGAACACAGCAGATGTACAGGAAACTGGCAGCAAATCTTTCCTAATTGTGGAAGTTGCATCAGTTACACAGAAACACATTAGAAGACTGGGAAGTCTGGGTTAGAAGTGTTTGTTATCCCTCAAATTCTTGGAAAAGAGCAAGTGACCGTGAGTTAAGTTTCTGGGAATCTCCTCCTCCCTCCATCCTTTAGCCTCATATGCTCAGGGTACCTGAATCTCTCTCTAAACCTCTAAGAAGTTAACTCCTCTTCACTGAGATGGAGATAATCACCTCCCAAGCAGCACCAAGAAATTATGTTTTAGGTCACCATGACGATGGTCATAGGCAGAAAGCTGTTTTGTAAACAGAGGTAGTACTTTTACTAAACTGCCTTTGACCTGGTTTTAAAAATATAGGTCTCATTTGCATTGTCAGTACATGCTAGGTGAAGTGGCTTTGAAAGCACCTTTTTATGGAACCTAAAGAATTGAGTGCTCTTTCTCCTCTACCCATCTGACATTTTCTCCCCTCTGCTTTCACTGCTGAAAGTGGTTTCTCCCTCCTTCCAAATCATGCCAAAGTTGAATAAAATAATACCTTTATATAAAGATAATCACTCACAATGCAAATGCCACTGCCAAACCCACAAGAATAGAGCAACACAGGATGTAAGGAAAGACACGCAGATAACAGAAATACAACACTTCTCAGGCAGCAGTTAGTTGCATTTTTGCCTGAACTCCCCAGCTTTACCCAGAGCTCTGCAATGACTCCAGCTCAGAGCTGGGTGGGTCTCTGTACATCCTGGCCATCCCGCCAAAGCAGCAGGGGCAGGCAGAGTTCCTGGGCTGCCATGGCTGGACAGTGGTCTGGCACACTAAGGCCATGGCTGCGGCTCCAAAGCCAAGCTGCCTTCTGTTTCCCTCAAAATGCTGATGCACAGGTTTTATAACAAGGTTTAATATCAGGATGCAATGGGCTGAATCCAAATTTGATGGCAGCATTTTAAGCTGTGCAATGTGTTACATTACAGTTTCTTGTCGGAAAGATGTTTCTCATTCTGCAGATCCTGTATGGCTAAGGATTCATCAACTATTAATAGCTTCTTCTAATTAAAGACATATTCAATATAATAATGTTAGAGAAGTTACTGCCTCTGTTAGTAATAACCTCAGTTAAGAGAGTATGAACATGAAGTTCCCTTTCTTTCTTTTGCCTATTGGTTTGTATATAACCCAGCCCAATGAGCTTCCTTCTTTCAACATTTGTAGCTAAGTTTCACTTCTAAATCTCAATTCTGAGTCCAGATTTTTTGGCAAATGTCTGCTCTGTTTGAATTTCTAGTCTTGCTGAGGAAGATGTAAATCAGTTCTTAGAAACAGAGATCATTTTATAAAGAAGAAAGGACTATAAAAATTCAGCATTTTCCCCCAAAAAGAACCCCTCAAACCAAAACAAGAAAACAATCTGATGGAAAACGGTCTTAAAAGCATATACAAGGTACATGATTAACTCAGAAGCAAAAAGGATGCCTAACATTGAGGATTCTTCTTTAATCACCCCCAAGCTACCTTAAGTCACATCAGAATGGCTGGGCATAGCCTAAGCAATCTGATCCCCATGACCACCTAAATCAGGAGGGTTCCTTCTCTTTGAATTGCCTCTGGCAATAGTCAGGCTCTTGGAAGTCCCCTGAACTCCTCAGGCTGTTTTCCCACCAAGACAATAAAATGGCCCAAAGAGGGACCCGAGTACTCACAGCCAAGGAACTGGCATGGACAACAGGACCCCTCCTTTCTGGTGCTGATAAACCATGTGAACGACTCACTGGTTTTAACTGTTAAAAAATCTTGGGATCTGCTCATGTAGCTAGGGAAGAAAAGAAATCATCCAGTTTTGAACAGTGTGGGAGTACTACAGCGCTGTACAAGCCACGTGCACTTGTCCATTGTACAGCTGCTAGAAAACAGCAGTTTCCACAGAAAAAGCTTTCTCTTGTGACAATAGTTTACTTGGATCCTGCTCTGAAGCCTGAGAATGGATAAACGGAAGTGTAAACTGGTGCATGAACATAACGCTCCTTGTCCACCTCGTGACTGTGCATGTAACTGCCTGTCTGCCACAGCAATTGAATCAGCAAGATCACAGGCACCAGATTAGATAGAAGAGAGGGAAAGATCATCTTTGGGAAGATAAAAACATGGAGATGCTCGCTTGCACACCACTTAGAAGATATCAGGCTACAGCTTTCAGGCTGGGTCCGTCTCTCTTCCTGCAGAGTAATATGTTTTCTTCTATAAGTATTTGCCAATTCTCCAGCACATTTAGAAAATAACAGCTCAAGCAAATAAAAGCGTTTCATCTCCCCACTCAGGGTGAGATTAATTTTTTCCAGTGTTAGCTGTCTCAGAATTGTCTGGGCTCCTTTTAAAACCTACAGAAGGAAAGGCACCTCTGGAAGGAAAGCCAGTCCACACAATGATAGGTGTTTGGGATAGGTGGGGAAAACTGAGAAGAGCTCTTCCAGCTCTGTTTAGCAGCGATGGAGCCTTGAGTGGTGCTTGAGAATTTGTGGTGCCTGGTAAACTGTAAAGTAGCAACAGCAGTCTGTGAAATGATTTAAAAAAGAAAAACAGAAGTATGAGAGGAACACTGCAAATTAAGCAAACCTAAGCCTTTATCAGTGCACTTCTCACTTGACATGTGCCAGTAGCATCTAGAACTACACTAAAGGTTTTTGCCTTCAACAGTTCTAACTAGGTACATTTTGCTCGTGGAACAAGAAGTCTCGAGTTAATTTCAACATTTTCTATAAACATTCTGCAAAGTATGATGCAACCATATCAGAGAACCACAGAAGCTCTGTTTTCATACATGTGGGTTTTAAAAATGAAATGCCCCACTGACAACAGTTCACCAAGCCACTGGAGTTTCCAGCTTTTTTATTTCAAAATACAAGGGACTTTCAGGTCAAAGAAAGCTCTACCAGAATCCTAATCATAGAACAAAGATATGAGGAATGATGCATGAAAGGTTTTAGATGAGTAAATACATCAGTGTTCTCTTAGACACTGAGGGTACAAATGCTCTGGCAAAATAACTGATTTCACTACATGAATAGTATCAATTGCACAGGCACTTTTTAAATTGCCTGAATTATGCTTCCATATATATGAACCCTCCCCTCTTTTCTTTCTACTGTACTGGTTTTAATTCTACGCAAAGCAACTGAACATCTTGGACTCACCACAATTTCTGCAAAATATCAAAGGTACTGAGCACCCTGAAGGCACCTGTCCAAATCTTGTCTTCTAACTGGAAGACCACTCAGCCTGCCATTAACCACTTTAACATGTGTAGTCACTACTCTCTTCATTACCTTAACTCATCAACAAAAATACCTTATCAGGCTCTTAATGTGCAGGTCTACAGCAGAGCAAGAGCCTGAGGCTACTTCCTCCTGCTGGATGTGCTCCCTTTCACTTCCATTCCCTCCTGCCCTCTGAACCTCTCATGGCTCTGCAGGGATGTACACAAAAGCAGTGTGAACTATAGGCAGTCCCCAAGTTGCAGATCATTTCCCCCATCCCTCTGATCCCACACAGATCTGTTTTCAAGCACATCAAGAGCACACACAGCCCCGTAACAACTGCACGTGCCACTACTGGGAGGGAAACTCAAATCAGGAGCACCGCAACACAGCCTCTGATGGGCCAGATTCAACACTGTAACTTCCTACAAGCCCAGGCAGCTGCACCAAGGCTTTTTCAAGGCATTTTCAAACAAAAAAAAGCACTGCAAGCAGGTAGAGGTGATTTGTAACAGAATTGGACAGAAGGTGCCACAGCTGAGGTACAAGGGTTCTGGTTTCATTCTTTCAATCCATACCAGTCTTGTTCTAAGATGCCTGTTTCCTAGGAGAATTAAGGTACTGCAAGTGACTTTTAGAATCAAACAGGTAAATTCTCAGATCAACTGTCAAGATTTGGAGAGACTAAGTCATAAGGGTGTCAGTTTTGATTCATGTGAAGAGGTTCTACTCTGCTGGACAGTGTTGGTTAGAGCTGCCAGGACAGCAGAGGGATGGAGTGCTGTAGCAAATTAAATGGTCATTATTCAAGAACTTACAGGGCGTCAGGTTCTTCTCTCTGGCCTATCCTGCACTCTTTACAGGCACATGTGTGTATGACAATGAGACTGAGGGACATACATGCTTTTTACATGCATTTCTTACATCCTTTTGACAACTACCACGCTGTGGGCAATATCCTCCTCCTGGACTGCCATACCAAGCCAACACCAACCAACTCTACCCTGAAATGGAAATACCCTGTCACGATATTGCCATTCAGCTAACTGGCTTCACACCCTTTTTTCAACATTTGTAGTACCACATCTGTGTTTAGCCTGAACCTAGTTTCTTTCTGGTTGTGTAAAGGTAGTTCCTTACACTTTCTCTTACTCTCCTAGAGCTGCGATTACCTGATTTTGCCAAAATTTTACACCACGCAATTTTACACTGTTGGTTTTCTCCAAATGACAGCATGTTTATGTCTAGTTTCATTTTTGTACATTTCTCTATGTTGGCACTTTGGAAACTGAGCTTGAGCAGTCAGGAAACTTCATGCCTGGATTCTATGCAGCACCTCTGCTACCTGCTGGAGAGTTAAGGCTTACAGCTGGTTAGCAAATGCCAAACATGGTCCAGCAAAAGTGAAGAGAAACCCATGGTGTTTTTTCCCTGGTGTTAAAGAGATGCCCTTCTGGAGATGCTGGTCCTAGATTACCCGAGACAGCAAAATGGTTTCTTTTCGGCCACCTTTTCCAGGAGTCACATGCCCACTGATTACCTACGGAGTTCCTGATGAAAAACTGCAGCTCTGAGTGCTCAGGACTGCTCTTAGAGAGGAGAAGAGCTCTACGCTGATTTCCTAGAAAGGAGATTAAACAAGGGCCTCCCAGATGCTAAAAAGCGACTCAACCTAAGAATCTCCACACTGAGGAACAGCTTGGGAATGTACACTTCTAGAGTCTCAGAGGAGTGCATTAACACACAGGAGCCTGGCAGGACCCAGATCCTGAGAGGAAGGCCTGTGCACCTTCTCACGCAGCATAACCTCTCTGAGCACAGCTCAGACCACTTTCCTCACACTGGATATAACCCTCTGAGACAGCTGACACTTCCAACCTGGTTTTGGATAGTCACAGAACCAAGGAACAATAACAATCACTTCTACAATACTTGGTGGCCCTTTGCCAACCAGCTCCAAGGGCAGTGGCCCATAGTATTTATCAGGCAGGTCGTTCCTCCACAGCATCCTCGTGGTGCAACACACTGCTCAAGCTGTGCACATGCCCTTCCTGCACAGCTTTGCCTTCTCTCCATGAAAAGCACTTTCCTGCCAGAATTATTCACAGGCACATTTTAACATTTGCAATCAAAACACCAAGAGGATTTCCTGAACAGTGGTTTCCAGCGTAAAGGATGTCTCAGCTTAGCCCACGGCATTCCGAACGCTTAATCACTAACTCAAAGCCTGACAGCCTCTAACAAATGTGCTGGCAAAACTGGAGTTTATCCAACTGCAGGGTGAGGAGCAAGCCATGCCAGGCACAAGGCAAAATGAGCTCTTCTCACACCCATCACCATCCCAGTAGATAGACCCACAAGCAACTAAGAGACCCAGAAGTTGAAAACAAGTTTTATGTTCCACTTTCAAACAGTTTCAAAGCCAGTTTAAAGATAAAAATGCACAGTCAATTTTATCACACTTCTTGCCTTAGGAGTGTCAGCTATTTAAAAATAAAACCTGGAAGCTGCAAGAGTTCTGTTCGGTCCAGTGGGAGGTGATGGTAATCTGCACACACTCATAACAGCACCTGGATCTTACTTCATAAAATAAGCTTTGTGTGCTGTCCAGCTAAAAATCTGGCAAAAGGATTCATTCCAAATGGAAGCAAATAACTTCATCTGACCAGAATTAACTGTAAAAGTGTGCCTAAGATTTTAAATAATGGTCTCAAATGTAATACTGTAATGGTTAACATTTGCTGAAAGGTACAACACTAATGAAACTAAACCCATCTCTATATAAAAACTGAAAATGAACAGAAAAATATCACTAGTCTGAAGCTGTGGTACAACTAAAAGCAAGTATGGGTACTTTAAAGTGCTCTCTGCATGTACTGTCATTCAAGGCAAATGAAGTAACATGAAGGTCATTTTTTTCAAGCAGTTCATTCCTACCAGATTCAAGTCAGTGTCTTACTGGCTATTGCAGCTAAAGGTATCATTTATGTCTCTATACAGTTATGGCTCGGTCAGCATCAATCCCATAATTAAATACTGCTACAGATCATAAGCAAGAGCCCATCATTCCCTTCTGGGAACTGTTTAGAATAATCTGAGTAAAACTTTCTTCAATGAATACCATGCTATCGCTAAAGAAAGATGTACTATTATCTGGCATAAATAAAGTATTATTAATGCATTATTGAACTTTGGTTATTTCCTGAAGGAAGGGAACTGCTTCAGAGCTACATATTTTCACTACCTGCTCTAACTGAACATGAATTAATTGTCAGTGGATAAACTTCTGCTCCTGCTCACTTTGTTGGTAGCAACTGTCTGCTCTGTACTCTTATTAAGTGAGAGAGGAGATAATGCTGTCACTTCCTTTACTGAGACAATTCCCACTGTACAATCACATCTTCCTCCCATGCTTCCCAATTACACTTCTCTAGTCTATGTACACACCAATTTTATAAGCAGTGGGTCTTTTACAGAGGTTTTCCAAACGCAACAATCTTCCGTTCCTTCTTGCCCACAGCTCTTTGTCTCTCAAGCATGCAGCACATTTTAAATACATGTATGCTATTATTGGTCACGTCTCTCTGCAACTGCTTTGGGTTCTGGAGACATTTCTTGCAGCATGTTTTATTTTCACTATAATTATGCACAGTGTATGTTATCCTTCCAAATACTACTTTAAAAATAACAGAGTCTTAGTTAGATCTGGAACATGTACAGAAGTTCAGTGATGGCATTAATATGATTCATGAAGTTCCAGCAACCATGGAGAGGAGAAACGAATCAAGACTATACACCCCAAATCCAAGAAAAGCTTTTGCCTCATGCCAGACATATTCAAGTTAATTTTTCTGCCTCTGCTTATACATCTATCCTCAACACCACATCCATTCTCAACTTTATTTGGAGGACAGTGGGTTTCAAAGGGACTCAAGGAGATAAAAATCAGAACGACTAAGACTTTGTGTCCAAGATGCCTTGGGATAGATTCTCAAGCAGGAACAGCTCCCCAAGCAGGAACTAAGAACAGAACAAAGGAAACAAAACCCCACTTGCTGCGACAGGCATTACCTCCCTTCTCAGAAACACCATTCTGTACTGCTGTTCCGGCCCCTCCTACCCCCTGTTTGCACCTGGTTGAGCCAGAAGGCTGCAGGAGATGCTGCACTGCAGCTGGCACTCATGGCTGTTCTTCTCCAGCTTCCACCCTGGAAGTGAGACATCTGGGGTGTCTCACTGCCTCCTCCTTCCCTTCCCCCTCCTCTCAGCCTGCTTGCTCTCCATAGCACACACACAGCTCTTTGCAGCTTCATGCCCCAAAGGATGTCCTCAGTGACAAATTATGGCACAGCCAAACTTTCTGGAAAATAGCAGAAGGAGTTGATAGAAACACTTTTTAAAGAACCGCTGGCCTGTAGTGGCAAACCTAAATTAACTTATTTTGAGCTTCCTTTTATCTACCTTGCAGTTGTGTTGTGCAAGTATTTGAAACAAGTATTATGCAAGTATTTTGAGAATCCCAGGACTGAGGTGAGGCCATTTGTGCTCTACAGACCAACATAAATTTTTAGACTTTATTTTAGATTATTAGATTTCTCTCTGGAGGTCTTTAGACTAAGGTCTAAGATGCTACCAAAAGCAACATCTTCCTCAGCTGAGTAACAGGAAAAGCATAGAGAAATCTTCTCCCCACTACCTCTCAGTCCCTTTGAAAGTCACCTCTCAAGCCTCCCCACCTACCTGAAATATTCCATATCAGAAAGGAAGACAGTTCAAGAAAGACTAGAAAGAAAGCCTGCTTCACTGTTTTCATAGGGGAACCAGGGATTTGGAAGGACAAAACTCCCTGACACAGAAAGAATCCAAAGTCTGGACAGAAAAGAGGGAATTTATAACAAAGAATGAGACAGGGCAGACTTAATTTTCACTATCAACACTTAGATGGAAACAGGAGGTTTTCATAATAGATTTTCAAATCTGAAAGTCAAATACAGCTGTAGTTTGACAGAGGCTGACTCACTGATCTTCAGGGCATGCTGAAGCACAATCACACATATTTGTTTGCTTCCTCAAATTCTCCCAGAGAGGCAAGAATTGTCCTCACAGAAAAGACAGGCTAAAGAGTGACCTCTGCTTTGAAAAGGACAGACAATTTTATCATAAATACTTTGCCCTGAGCCTCAGTTCTTTTACCATATATTATTCTCAGCATATTTATACAATATAGGACAATATCTAAAAATCCTACAATCCTGGGATAAAGTAACCTTTTTCCTCTGAATAGATAAGGTCAGGCTCCACAGGAAAAAAGGCAGTTTGTAAAATCTTTCAAAAATCTGCATGTTAACTTGCATCAGTTGCAAATCCACAGGACTCAAACATACAGAATACCGGCTCTGTCTCTAGGGGCAGCAGGAGTACGTAGGTCTAATCAATTCCTCTGAATGAAACACCCAATTACACGTCCCAGTCTGCAGAAATCCGCAAAAAAAATCAACAGCAGAAAACTACACAAAATAGGAGGAAAGTATATGTTAGGATTGAATGTGATACATCATCTGAAGTCAACTTCTTATAAAGCAGTTTTGCCTGCAGGATGGAGATGGCATCATGAGTGTAGTGAATTGGAACCTGCCTCATGCTCTCTGATATGTTCAAATTATTGTTGCCAGAAGTGTGTGCAGCACAGCAAACTGCTGCTGCATAAGCATGTCAAAGCCAGGCTTTGTAATCTTTTGCTTCCTGAAAGTAGCAGATCATCCCAAATACAATTATATCATCTCAAATACAATCACCACAGCACAGGCTTATTACCAACAGAAGTACACCACAATCTAGACATTGTTATTCCCAGCAAACAAACAAAGAAAAAAAAGTTCTGATTGAAATTTGGCGTCATCATTTCAGCAAAAAATTGTGTGCAGAACTTGAGAAGCCCTTAAATGCTTACTGCACATGTTGACTTGGAGAACCAGAAATTTCAACGACTTTCATAGTAAGTTTCCCTCAAGCTCTATGGTTTATGGCACTGAAGCAGAAACTTAAAAAGCAAAATCCTGGTCTTACAGAAGTTGGTAAAGGCTTTGCCATTGATTCCCATAGGGCCAGCATCACTCTTGCTCTAACAATCACCATTTAATATCTATTTTTTATTACATTCTACTGTAAGATACTGTATATGCACTGCAATAAATGCAAGGGGCAAACTTTGATATCAGGAAACATTTATGCTTTGAAATAGAGAAAGTAGTGAGAGGAAATGCCAGAAGTCCTCTGAATTTCCCACGTGAATTAAACTTTAAACTGTGTTCTCCTTAAGAACAGTAATTATATTCTTATTCTAAAAAATGTCACTGTCCTTAAATAAGCCTGCAGAGATGTCATCAAAGGGTCACTGAGTGAACCTTCCAGGATGGAGAAATCTACTGCTTAATAACTCCAAGTTGTGGGGACTCTGATCCAAACCACACAAGGGTGGAATGATCTGAAGCAGTGTTTACAGGCCAAAGTAAATTGGAAGGGATTTGTTTTCTCCAATGATTTATTTAATCACTTTTCAAATTAAGCTAGCTATTCAGGTAATTCTAGAAACCATCTCAAGGCGTGAGTACTCTGTCGCAAACCAGAAGTGAGCTCTGACAGAGAGCTGTGTGGGTGCCAGGCTCACAGACAGCCAGGTGTGTCTTCCCTGCAGACAGAGCACCTCAGATCCACCAGCTGGTTTTATAATCACACTCCACTGGGCTTTTAGGACACATCAAGCAGACTTGGTATCACAGACATTACAGAGCAGAAATCAAAGGTGTTGGCAGAGCAGCAGAATCTTCTTGTTTAGAAATGACATTACCGATTCCCCTGATAATAGCAACTAATTAATTGCTTAAGACATCCAGAGCAAAAGCCCTGCTGCTTCTGTTGACTCAGCTGATCCAAATGCTACTTTATTTTCCTTTCTGTTCCTTAAAAAGGAAAAAAAAAAACCCTACGTAAACTTCAACTGTAAATACGCAGACCTGAAAGCCTTCCAAGGCAAGGAAAGAAAATAAAATTGATGAGATCATGGGACTCTCAGTCTTACAGGTAGCAAGCATCACCAGAAGAACACACAGTGTGTGCTTTGCTTCCCAATCCTGCACTTCCAGAAGTCTAGGCTGAGTCCTACCATGTAAGAGGCAAGGGGAGCCCTAGCAAATTCCACTTTCTAGAAAATCCAAGGAACTCAGGGCACAGCCCCTGTAGCTCAAGTGAGAACACACAGAAAATGTTACATTTTATCACATGCATCCAGGAGAAATGCTGGGGTTTGGAAGGCTAGGCACAGAGCAAGAAATGGGGGCAGAGGATCCAGGGACATCAGGTGGAAGGGAACTCCTGAAGTCCACAGTCCCACCTTCCACTTGGAGCACACTACCACCAGAACCGCCCCCTGCAACTTTTAACTGCATGATTTTTGTTCTGTTTTTTTATGTTATAGAGCTGTAACAGCTTACTAAATATGTGGGAGTGTCTACATGGCAAAGAGCAAGAGAGAACAAAACCTTTCATCTCCAGGCCTTGGCTCCTCACTTGGACAAGCACAAGCAACACAAGTGAACTGTGGGACAGCACTGGGGAGGAATTGGTCCCTCTCAGCTCCTAATCATCAGTGAAAAGGAAGCTGTGGTTCAGAGAAAATGAAGTCAGCAATCCCCAGGAGGAGGTGAAAGGGCACCACCGAGGCTGGGGCCCTGCTGATGGCACCCCTTGGGCTGTGCAGAAGTCCTTTCTTCTGCACTCACAAAAGAATCCAAGCAAGCCATTTAAAAGTGCCTCAGGGCAGAGCTTGCTGCTAGATCAGGTTTGCCCTGTTAAAACAACACACGAGGTAATGCATGAAATTGCCTTCTATGTGAGGACATTTCATTCATAAAACAGAAATACCAAAAGCTTTGCAAATAAACTTCATAGATGGGTTTAAAAGGCCCCTGAACCTCTCCCTGCAAGAGAGCAGAGCAAGCTGTAGGGATTCCGTGGCACAAGGCACACTGCTTCCAAGGACAGCTCTGCAACTTGAAATGAGAGCTGACAACTACCAGGTCATTAACCCGACAGTGCAAACAGGACCTATGGACATGTACATGCGTTCAGGTGGGCTGGAGCAATGGCTTCAAGTGCAGAACTCTACAAGCACTGTTCTGCTTTGTGTTCAGAGTTTCCAGGAAAATTTTTATTCTCCGCTCCCTTCTCTTCATCGTCAGGATATGTGGAGCCTGGTGCTGCCTATATTTGTGCTGCTAGCTGAAAGAACAGCAGAACATGCCAAGCATTTAATAACAGAATTCCAGCCTTGTGACATAACTCAGTAATCCCAAGACTGGAAACTAACTTCATATTTCTATTCAGCACAAAACCTTAAACCTAAGAAGGGCACTGCTATTTTTGTTTTGCCTGAACCTTTTCTACAGACGTGCTTCTCACAAATTAAGAAACGTGCTGTGCACCAGGTGGAAGAGGGCTGTATTACCCATGTACCTATAGCATCTATAGATTGGTAGTTGTGACAACATAGGAACTGCTAAAACTACCTGTGCTTATCTGCGTGCTCTTACACAGAACTGATTTTAGCTGGGTGAGCTGCTCTTGTAGGCACTACTGGTCCCCCAGTACCATGGGACCCCTCTCATGACACTCCTGTGAAGAGGAGACAAATGGAGCTTTGCAGGATCACGGCTGTGAACATGCACAGAAAAATTCTCATCTAACAGCCCAACTGCAAAATGGCAGGGCAGGAGGCTCAACAAAACCCCAGGGGGTCAGCCAAATGTGCATTATAGACACATCTAATGACTCAAAAACTCTGCAAAAGGGAGGGAAGAAATTCCTCCAACTCCAGGTTGGTGTTTTAACTCCTGTTTGCCTTGATCATTTCCATCACCAGATCCCAGCTTTTCACTGCTGCAGCTGTCCTGGCTTCAACAGTGGTCAGGCTTGTAGTGCAGAAAGTGCCATCAGACACCTGAAATTCGATTTTATAACAGCTTTTACCATCACTAATTGTGCTGCAGATGTGAGGCTGAGCCTGACAAAGCTGCAGCACAAGTCTCTGCTGTATCAACACAGACAGCACACGCACTCATCTGTGTCAGCTTACAAGTGACAAAACAGCAAAAAAATTGTGGCCCTGCACACAGCAATAGATGACACATAAATCTGCAAATGCAAGAGTTTTATGGGAAGACAGAGACCGTATTGTGTCAACGGTAATAATATAGGCAGAGGGTACATTTGTTCCTATACCCAGAAGTACAAAAGGTTTGTACCCCTATTAAGTAGCTTTAATCTGTGTTTAACCACAGGGTTCATGAAATTTTGGGCTATCTTGCCCTGGCACTAGAATGTTTTCTGCAAAGCTCTTTCCCTTCCCAGTGCAATGGGCATGTTTTGCAAAGACCACAATCTGGCCATGTTATTGTAAAGGACACGGAGAAGCACCATTTCAGAAGAACCAAATTTACCTTCAATCTTGACTAAGTCATCTTTGGTATCTCTGTTAGACACAGTCTTAGGGACATATGTGAAACACCAGGATCAGCCACTGCAGCACTTACTCTGCGGAATGACACCACATAGAACGTATCCTCCCTTCTGTGAATTGCTTCAAAGAAGTCTTGATAGCTCCTTGGAGAGGCATAATACACTTGCAGCTCATTCCCTGAGCTCCTGCTGAAATAAAGAAGGGCAAAGGTAATTATTTTAGACAAAACAGTTAATTTCAGTGAGACAATGACTTTGAGAACCTGCTTTTTGAAGGAACTGCAGCTCTTCATCCACTGAAAGAAGCATGAGGAACACAGGTGAAGACAATGAAACTACTCAGTACTTTTTAAAAGTTCAAGGTGCTTCAAAGGTCTTACTGTGGCAAAGTTTTCCAGATTTGTTTTTTTTTCATGCTTCTGAGGCCAGTAAAAACCTGTTTGCTAGCTCAACAGGGAAAAAAAGTTTCAACCTGAAGTGTCTGAAAAATTGTGATGACTTCTGAAAATAAATTAAGGACAAAATGTCATTCTGAACTAAAATATCAAACCACTTAATAATTTAATAATTTTCTTTTACTGCTAAGAATCCAAACCACTGAAATTGAAAGAAGTGCAAAGTTAAGCATAAACAGAGCTTTTAATTTACTGTCAAATGAGAAATCCATCTTCTTCCTCACCCCCCTTTTTTTTTTTTTGTGCTGTGTCACCTGGTCAACTCAAAGATTTTTTCCCCTGGTCAAGTCAAAGGTTTGCTCTTAATTTTCAATTTAGACAGAGGAGCAAAAATAAGATATTCACATAATTCTTGCTCATCTTTTCCACGGACCTCATCTTACACATATGAGACACAAGGAAAAGATGCTCTAAACCATTCTAAGCCAAAACAGTGGCAAGTCCTATGATCATGGTACTTCCCCACTGTTTATCTTGGAAAGGTGAGAAATTTCTAGCATATACTGTTATCATTTATATTCCCCCAATCCCCTTCCAAAATAACTTATTTAATCACACTGGAAAGCTGTACTCAGGGAAACCATTAGCTGGACCTTCAACCTGTCATTTTCATTTCCTCCATTTTAATAGTACACTGTGTGTTTGTGGCAAGGACACCAACTAGACATCCTTCCCCTCCCAAGTTGTCTTCTGCCAACCCAGGTGTTGAACTAGGGGGGATAATTTAGATTATTTTAGTATGTTTCTAAAATATAACAAGGAACAAATCTATCATCAAGAGATTTTCTCAAGAAGCAGTAATAGCAGTCTGCCGCCATCTTCTCTTCCACTGCTAACAGAGTCCTGATACAAGCAGAAGACTGCAGCTGCCAGGCCAGCTGCTCTTTCATAGGACTGGGGTGTAAGTCCTGGGGGATCAGGAGCAGGCAGCTCTACTCTACACATCCCCTTCTGCAGAACTAGGCACGTGAGCAATTGGCTCCCATGCTTCACACACAGGAAACAAAGACTGGAGCTAATTAGAGCTTGATTATTCATTCATGAAAACATGCAGGCCCAGCAAGGCACTCCTGAGATGGAGCACTGGAGCTGGGCTATGATGAAAGGCACGGTGCCCACACGCTGGTTGTACAGCACCTCCTGAGAGCTGACACGGGGCACACAGGGCTGTGTGCTTGCCCACACTACTCGGGACACAAAGAGACCTAAAAACCAGCCACAGGACAAAGCTCTTCCAAAGCACTTGGAAACCACGGGGCCTTTCCAAAGCTCTCCTGGTTGTGCAACACATCGAACACAAGCGATACCAGATTACAGGCAGGACATTGCATGTGCCTTTGAGTATCTACAGATAACCATGATGTGCCTCTCCATCAAAGGGAGGGAGGAACTCCAGAACCAAAACCAGGTGCAAAACTATCAGCTGTTCTGGTAACACCTTTGCATATTACAAGAAGGCACCATATTAAACTGTGTATCCCAAGCAATGGTGCTGAACGTGGCTATTTATTGGGAGATAAATAAAACTTCTGTTTTAAAACTCTGAAGGACACTGCTTGTTATGCATCACAGAGCACTGGGATGTGGCACACAGCCTTGTTTTGGGAAGAAATGAGGCAAGACAGCACTTTATGCATCAAGAACCACAATATTAATAGTGCAAAACTTGGGGAAATAACTGCAAATAAGTGAAATCTTAAGAAACACTTACAGAAATGCTCAACAAAATCACCTCTGAAGAAAGCTACACAGACTATAAAGAGATGAGGATGTTGATGATTTTCTTTGAAATCATATTAAAATTTATCTCCTCCATGGCTTTGACTTCCCTGAAATTCTTTCAAATCCTCAGCTTCCTGATGGAGATTACAATGGAGATGGAGACCACCTCTTCTAACAGAGGCATTCAGTAAACCTGAAGTTAAGCCTACTTTGAGTAGGATGTTGGACTAGAGATCTCCAGAGGTCCTTTACAACCTAAACTACTCCATGATTCTATGATTTCATGGAGCACCTAATAGCTGGTGGCTCTGGGAGGAACTGGAAATCTGTTCCATGTTCTTAGCAGTTCCAGAACAGTCTCAGCATCCAGCTGCCATGACTCACTGGTCCTGTTCACATAAACATCAATAATCTGAAAAAGAAACCCAAAAGATCTCCCTTCAGAGCACAACAGATTATTCCATGCAGAGCTACATGATGTTGCACACTGTTTCCAATAATCCAGATAATTTTTTTCAAGAGTAATGCAGGCATGTATATTAAACTGCCTTATGACATGAGGCTTGTTCATCAGTGTTCAGTTAAAACAGCTATTCTTCATCTGCCTGTAGGATTCAAAATGCTTTTTCTTTTATTTTTTTCTTGTAAGTCAAGATGTATCAAAATTTGACAGTCTGTTTTTGGTAACATTTACCTACAGTTTGCTCTTTTCCCCCAGGCTGATCCTGCTTTCAAAGTAGCAATGCAAATAGGAAGGCCACAGCTGTCTTACCTCCCACAGCACCATTTCAGGTGGTGTTCTCACCAAAAAGTCCCCACTACACGCCATTCTGCTCTTACACTCCTCTTTGGCACTTCAAAACAGACAGCTTCTTAAACAGTGCCACACAGACATCAGGAGAAAGAAATTTTGTTTCCTAAATCTTTTCTGTCCAGTACTTCCTGTCACCAAGGAAGAGGGACAGGGAAATTATGAGGGGTGGGCAGGGGACATCAAGAAACTCTGCATTTACGTGCTCTAATAATCAGCAGAGAAAAGTCAGCAGATGGAGACAAAGAATGCAAATGAGATACAATGGTACTTTAAGTTCATCATAATAATTTGGTGCTAGCTATAATGGCTCTACTCTTGAAGACACTGAAAGAAAATTTTCCCTTACCAGCTTCACGGCCCTTTGAAACCTTCTAACAAACTAACTATGTTCTCACATAGAGTCCAAAGTCAGTTCCCTCTGTTTTTCCCTAAATATTCAAATCTGTTTAGAAAAGCATTCTGAAGAGCAAAACATGGATTTCCTTAAAATTCATGGCTAGAAAGGCCCTGGAAGAGTGGAGACGTGATACAGGGGTCCCTTTAAGTGTTATATAAATAATTAGAAGCAGTTATTTGCTAAGATTTGCTTGGCCATAGAATTAGGCCAAGAAAAGTAGCTGCATTTGGCTTAAGAACCCTGAGAAGATGAAAATGCGCATTCTTTACCAACAGTTGGTGAGAAACTAGGTTATTAAGTAGAAAGCAGTAACAAAGGAGCTGTTCTGCCTTACCTGAGACTGGTGTCTGTGTAAGGCATGGCCACTAGCTGGGAATCTGCTTTGTCACTGAGGGAGCTCTGAAAAAGGGGAAAAAAGAAACAGTGACACTAAGTGAAAACAAACATTCCCTTGGTTTGCCACTACATTAAATACAACACACAGCATGGGGGGCAGAGGTCAATCAGTGTTCTGCACCAGAAACATGCATTTTTCCCCTGAAACATGAGCAACTGAAGTGGTCAGCAATCAAGCTGTAACAACAAAACCAGCAAGATTTTAATACAGTCAGATTTGAAGTCAACAATCAGAGACAAGAAGGGGAGTTTGGCACCACAGAAAGCATTTCTAAATATTCTACCATTCTGCTCTGGACACCAGCGATAAGGCTATGAAGTTTAATACACAACACTTCTTCTCTAGGAAACTGCAGTATTTCCCACACTTTAATGCTCAATTTCTTTTAAAGCTGTTACTACATCTAACCAATTTAAGTACTTTGAAAATTCATTGTCTTAATTTCAGCTTTGATATCAGTATGCCACGTAGATAAAAGCGATTTTAGAAAATGGGAAATATGAGCACGTCTCATAATTCTTAGCCTTACCAAAAAAAAAATCCCTCTAGCTAAAATTTAAACAACAGAAATATCTGAACAAAACCAATCAGCTGTAGCCCTTAACAGTGAGTCAGAGATGAACATGCTGTAGGTTGTATTTCTCTCTGTTAAGCAATTGCTTATCCTTACAGAGAAGCCATAAAAAGAATAATGACTGATTCCATTTTAGAAAATGCTGAACATATTTTGATGTCTGCTAAAAAAAAAAATTCAACCCCTGAATCCAAGAGCAGGATCGGAAGAACAAGTCTGACAACATAATCATCAAACCCAGCAAATTAAAATGTGAAGTGTTGGCTGCCTTAATGACAGGCAGGATGGCCACTTTTGTCCATGCTGGCAAGTGCAGCCGAGTGAGGGAGGGTTATGTGTGGAATGGTTTGTCCTGCACGGAGGCAGGGCACGGCGGCGCACCTGTGGCACTCGCGCTCTCTGCTGCTGGCTGTTGCTCAGCCGCCGGGACCGCGTCCGCTCCACCTCGTGCCTGTGCACCCATCCTCGCAGCTCGTGGGTCAGCCTAGGAAACCACAGCGTCAGCACAGACTGCCAACAAACAGCCCCTGCACAATGGTTTCGTGTTAGACAACAGTTTAGCCACCATATGGATGATGCCTTAGGGCTTCAGCTTTTTTATTTGTCATCCTGCAATTCTTTAGTGTTTAACTCTAAACTCCACACAGAGTGCTGCCAGCTACTGTTCTCCCATTTTGGTCAGACACAACAATTCCTCTTCAGGCCTGGGAATCAAGGACACCTCACTGCCTCAGGCCCTGAGAAATGTAAATAAAAGTGAACTGAGGGGAGCAAACTTGGGTTAAAATTACTTCATTACCTGAAGCTGCAATTGGAAGATTAACCCCCAATAGGCAAATGGACCAAACTTACGCAAGTGTGAAAACTCATGACCCATTGTCCATTTTGGGTGTGGCCTCTGGGTGGGTTTTGACTGCCCAAGGTGTATCTATCTATTGAAGGCCTTTAATAAATACCTGCTTTTACTTTCTAAATCTTGTCTAGCCTCTGCTCTGGGTAGCCACTACAAGACATCACAGACACTGAAGATTACTATTATTTCACCTTATGACAACTTATTTTTAATACCACAGGAAGAAAATAAAATTTTAAGATTTTTCTATAAAGTATTATATTCACGGGTGTTCCCACATAAAGTAGATACAGTCCTTTCTTTTGCCCAAAGAACAGTAATTTTGAAATTACTGGAAGGACTAGCGAAATTTAAAATCAAAAGTTGATCAATTCAAGACAAATTATTGGTTAAGGATAAATTATAGCAAATAAATCCGAGAGAAAGAATGGTCGAAGAGAATGGAGATAAGGTTAGTGACACATATCTACAGAAAAGGTGGAACTAGGTGTTTTCTAACAGTGTACAAAGAACCTCTACAACGTCAGGTTCGGCCTGCTTCTATCAGAAGCTGAAGAATAGAAGACCATCTCTTGTATAACTCAGTTGGGAAAAGCTTTTAGCTGGACTTGACTTCCATATCATTAACATTTCTACATATGCAGCAATTTCTCTTCATGAAAACCCCCCAGACAATCAGAAAACTGTTATCTGGTTATTGCAAATGACCAGTGTGAAAAGAGAATGGTGAAAATCATTACTAAAACCATAGAAATATCACAAAGATCCCAGTGGATCTGTCCTTATGACAGCAGGCATTGGACAGTGCAGACACTTATAAGACACTGGTCACTAGATAAACACCATGAATGCACAACAGCATCATTCACAGTCCAGTAGGGCTCAGCCAACACAGAATTTATATATCAACTCCCAATTAACTTTAAATGCTCACAACAGCTTGTGTGCTCACCTCAGTGACTCTGTCCGGTTGATCAGAGGCTGGCAGGGGGGTGGTGGTGACGAAATATATAACAGTGGTTCTTCTGAGACTATCATTAGTGCTTTGTTATCAGATTCGGAACGGTCATATCTGAGAAAAATCAACAAAAACACATCAAGAAATCCCTTAAAAAACTTTTTCATGACTCTTTGACCAAAGCCAGAGAATGAGCACTATCACCAGCAGACCCATAAATGTTACAGCTACTCCCACGAGACCTCTGCAACAGGTGAGTAACAATGCCTACCAAACATCCAATGTTCTCAGTCAATCCCTCAAAGGGGACTGACAGCTCTCAGTGCAGGGCAGACAGATGAGCATTAGCAGATGTTGGATCTCTTCCCAAGAAGGCCAGATATTGATACAATATGTAGTCTGTAAAATATTCCTCATAGTATGCAAACTATGCAATCTCTGCAGACACAACTTTCTTTTTCATTACAGAGCTGTGCAAGACTTGCTACAGAAATACTAAATTTATTATCCACTAAAACCATGCAAATGGAAAGACCATAAGCTGTATGACAGTTGAGCAGCCACAAACTATATTACAATTGAGTGGAGAGGATTTACATCTCTATCTCCAGAATCTAGCTTGATTTTGATAAAAAGTGAAAAGGAGCGTGTATTTGTCAGTACAAGTTCCATAACACTCTCAGCAATCCCTGATTGATTCCCAAATACCTAATTTAGGTTTCTCTCTTGACAGGTTTTCAATGTAACAGCTTTAGTCCTCTTGGTTTTGACAGACTTGTAGCCCCTGAAACTCAACTTCTTTCTGAATAATCAGGTATAAGAGCTTATGAAAGTCTTATTCATAGTTCCCTCCCTTTCCCAGCTTTCTCTCCAACTTCATGTCTGCTTATCCTTTCTACTGCATCTAGGACTGATAAAGAAAATGCAGCAAAGAGCTCACAGCTTGCCAAACCCATGGTGGAACAGTGAAAGTCAAGGAGGTACAGGCATGAGCACATCCTCCTAAAAGAACCACTCCACTCCTCTGTCCCACAGGTCATGGTCTGAAACGTACCACGTAGGATACATAGCCCTCACCATGGCTACAGCCTTAAAATGCTCCTGATTTACTGCCTTCTTTCTGCATGGCAAAATACATTAGGGCTTTCTGCACATCTGCGCCTGCCTTTGTTCAATCAGCCAAAACACTCCACTGGAAAGGGACAGTCTAATAGGATAAATCTTATAAGGGGAAAACATGAGCTGTATTAGCCAGACTTCAATCTGGAGGCAATTATATGTTCGCTTATGCACTGCATGCTGGAGATCTAGGAAGCCTGAAAGCCAGTATTTAATTAAATAATGAATAAGTACAGGGATGGACTGAGACGGACATTTTTAAATGAAAAAGACACTGCTAAGTTCAGAGGGTGTTCTTAATCGTGAACTTCCCCAGTCTTCTCCTGGGCAACTAAGAAAATAAATACTCCAGCTTGAAAAGTAAGAAGAGATAGATAATATGACAAATATCAAAAATATGCAAGCTAAAATATAGATAGAGGAAAAAAGCAAACAGCTGAATTAAAGAAGGTCCTGAAAGTCATGGTGACAAGCACTTGTGGATATGCTCTCTTCCCTAACACTGTGCAGCACAGCCACGTGTACACTTCTGAAGCTCTATGTATTGGGATACTCTGGAAGATAAAACACCATATATTCATTTGAAAAGCAAACGGAGCAGCTTCGAAGACACTGTGTTTAGAACTCAGGTACTGTGTAAAAGCAGCAAGAGCACTGGCCAAAAAGGTGAAAAAGGCAGTGAGGGCTGAAAGCACCACTGCCCTCTGCCACCTGAAATATGTAAAAGGTTTTCATCTCACCTATTACTCTTCTTGGAAACGATGCCCTCATGTATCTTCTGAGCTGTGCTGGACTCCCGGCCAGCTGAGAACTCCAGAAGATTTCTGGTCCGGTGGTTAGAACTCACAGTGGAATCTACTCCACTGGTATCTTTTTCAAATACACTGGAAAACATAATTAACATAGCAAAATCACTCACATCAGGAGTCTGCAAGGCACTTTTTATGTAAGGCATTAAATACTCAGGTGGAGAAGTTTCTGGCTGCTGTTACACTACATGGATAAGGTTCATGTCACATCTACTGTAAAAAACTGATGCGCCATTATAATATCATTGTTCAAAGCAGCAGTAGTCAGAAAAGCATTTCTGTTCTCCTTTTCAGTTTTAATTGTTTGAAGGATTCTGATGCTCTAGTTTTCACATTCCCTCACACAAGCTTCACCTGCTGAAACTGCGAACACTGCTTGTAACCCAGATCTACAGGAATAAGAAAATTATCTACAACCAAATCAAAGCACTCCTAAACTTTAACTTTCATTAGCCCCAAAGTACCATTTACACAGTTTATGTCAATACAACATGTAAGGAAAACTTAGCTATCAAATTCCGTACAGCTGCAAGCCTGGAATGTTCTGCCAGATATCTACTAGAACTGTACACAAACCCAAATATGTTCAATTCTACTTGGATTTAGAACAACTGGCAGGGCCAAGAGCCCCATGGGCAGCAGGCCATGGTGCCAGACACCCTGTTCTGGTGTGTGCTGGCATTGACTGAAGGATCCTGGCCTGGAGACTGCTCAGCCAGCCAGCCATGCAGCAAAGGAGTGTCCGTGCTGCTATTCATGCAAAGAGAGGGAACAGCACTGCATGTGTGAGCTGCAAACAACCCCACCACTGCTGTACCAGAAGGGTGAGCTACAAGGGAGAATGCTTCAATTTCTCCTGTCCAGAAGCTGGCTTTCCTCTTTCATAACACAGTTGCTTCCTGAAATATGCATATTTACAAACCCAAGTCCTAACCTTCTTTGCTGACAACAGCAGAGCATCACCAGCAGCAACAGAATGAAAACATAAAAACGCAACAAGCCCCCAGCAAGCTGATGAGATCTCTGCCATTCATGCTGATCACAGCCCACAGAGTGTATTTTAAGTCATGCCCCACCCCTCCTGGGCAGCAGATCGTAAACTCTGCAGGGGATTATTTCCTGGTTTTACATGGCATCACTTTGCAACAGGCAACAAATACAAATAGAGACAGGCAAAACCTAGCAAGGAGGGCAGATTAAATACTCTCAACTAAGCAGAAGGCAGACAGAATTGCCTAGAAATTCCCTCTCTTTTGCCAACACTTTTGCACTCCTACGAGGACACAGGTGTCCCTGTGAGCAACTGTGTCATGTTCTGAACCATAGGAGTCAGGAGAATCCTAGACCCAGGCTGACATTGTTTTGATTGCCTCCTCCAGGTTTCTAGGCAGCAGCACAGAATGAGGGCAGCACAAATGCTATAGGCTCTGCTTTCACTTGTGCCAACGGGCAGAAAAGTACTGAGTTTCCTTACTGCCTGTGTACATTGGTATCCAAATGTCTCACTGCTTCTACTGCATGGAAAGCTGGATGGTTTATTCACAACCTGCTATCAGGCAACACCAGGCCTATCCAATTTTACAGAAACCATCTCCACTACCTACTAGGTTTTATGAGATCACATTTCTTTTCTGCCAACAAAAGCATCAGCACAACTGGCAGCATCTCAAGTCCAAGAACCAGAGCTCAAAACTAACGCTGATGCTTAAACGGATGCCTCATGTTCCTGCTGGAAGTCCCTCACCTGTGAAATGCCCTTACTGTACTTAGTCTGGAGTCATGACAGCCAGAAGTACATGGTACTTTATTCATTAGACCCAGAATATCCCTCAGAAGACCTGAAAGTTGTTAACTCTCCTGCAAATTCTTTCTCCACAGCCTGAAGCGTATCAGCCATCCAGTGTGCTGCTCGACTTCTTGGATCTGGTGTTTTAGTCTACCCTACTTCTCTCCTTTCCCATTCCAAATGACACACAGAACCAGAGGAAATTTCCATGTAATTAGTTAAAGCTGAGAAAAAAATCTAAGCAGCAGAACTGCAACAAATTGCTTTTTTCCATGATGCTTCTTCCTTCCTATTTGTCTCATTCTGCAAAAGCGATTCTTGTTATTTCAGGTTCCAGCTTGGTGAGGTGAAGTGTCACATACAATTCATTCCTACTGCAATTCACCCTGAACTCTGAACAAGGGAGACAAATCCAAACCAAGGATAAAGACACACACTGCTCTACAACCACAGCTAATCTTTTTGTGATTTAGTTGTTTTAGCTACACACCCCTTCTGAACCACACACACCTCACTTTATTGCATCAACTCTAGAAGAGAGGAAATGTTTATCTTCCCTCTTCTCAAGCGTAAAACATCTTTATCTTTTCATCAAAAATCAGCTGAGCATGGGATGTTTCAACCTGGAAGAAGGTATCTTCAGCAAAAGACAAAGAGAGGATCAGAGGATGTTTTGCCATCCTTACAGGCATAAACCATGGCACCCACTTCTGACAATGTGAACAGAAACTTAAGAACAAAATATGATATCAGAGTGTTCTTTCCCATGTCCTTTCCTTTATCAGGATTGTTATTTTTCTTTTGAAGCAGGGCTAGCAGCAAAATTTCTGCTATATGGGCAACTTTTGCAGTCCCCCTTTCCCATTCTTTTTCTAGGACAATTAAAGTGACTGCTCCTTCTTAATATCTCAGATATGTCTGAAAAAAATAAACGTACAAATGCCCTTTGTTGCTCCTCTGGTTTGTGGCAATGACTCAAACCCAAAATAACTTTAGCTCCGGATAAGGAAAAGCCCCACAAATTGAAATCCTGTCCCACTTCCACCTTCTAATTACTCAAGAGGTTTTGTTAGTTTTGTTCGTTTTGCTCCCCATCTGAACAAAAGATGTTGTTGCTCTGTTGTATCATTTCTTCCTCTTCCCTTCTCCCCAGAGGGAACACTAGTGAAGTTTGTCTATAAATAGGGCTCCATCTTCAGGAAACAAATAGGAGAGGACATACATATAATGGTCCATGTCCTCCAGTTTCTCCAAGGCCTTTCCTCACCATGTGGGTCTGACAGAGGGTATCAGAAATATTCCTCCTTCGATATCTAAAATTAATATGCGAGGAAAAGCATGATTTAGGAGCAATGAGTCCCTTCAAGCAGCTGGGATGATGATGGACCTGTCCTGCAGAGCTGCATCCGGAAACATCTGACGACCTCGGGCATGCAGAACTTCACAAGTGCCAAGAAGAACAGCAACAATACAAGCAGCAACAGGGAGGGTCTACAGAACAGATCCCAGCACCATGACACAGAAGAGGCTAGAAAATGTGAAAAAGAAAGGTAGAAGATCCCACTCACAGGGAAGAAAGCTTCAGAAAAACAGTATTTTCAACTAAGATATCAACAGTTGGTTTAAGAAGTAGTTTAATAAGACAGATGGCAAAAGCATGGACAGTTTTTTCATCCTGTTGAGCTACAAGATGAGAAGTTGGAAAAGGAGGAGCACTTTGGCATACCTGCCCTGTGCAAGTCCTGCTATTTGTGGGAATTGTGTTACTGCCCGACACTGAAAGTCAAAAAAGACTGAAGCTGAGAATTGGCTTTACTGGGCAAGACAGTCTTTTAGAAGTTGGAATCTTTCCTGTTTGGCTCACTCACACACCTTGAGTGCCTAGAAGCCTTTAGAGCCTGCATTTGGACATCCCAGATATCGTGAGCATGAAAGGGTTTTCACAAGCCACAAACACCCTGTCCAAGCTGGCTGAGCTCTCAGCTTGTTTCAGATGCCAAACCAGATCCACGGGAAAAAAGAAAGAATCACTAAATACTTCATGCAGATGTTTGTTCAGAAGAATAGATAAATTTGATTATAAGAGGGAAAGAAAAGCAGCACTCCTGCCATGGTTTCTTCAGGCATACAGCAGCACCTGATATTTTAGCTGTATTTTTATTTCTTTGGTTTGAATGTCAGTTTGATAAATGTGAAAGCTAGTCTTGCCAGGAGCCCAAAGGAAATTTCATTTGTGCTTCTGGCTGAACAAATCCTGTGCACTTCAAGTTTTGAATACTGACCTTTAAGTTGTACAGTAATTTGTAGACGAAAGCCAATAGTGATATCATAACAAAGAGTTTTCTGGGGACAGAACCTTCTCTGAGTATGAGCTGGGAAGTTTCCAACAGGCTAAAGTTGACATTGCAAGGAGACACCAACCAAAGACCTTGTCCTCTTCCTAACTGATTCCAGACAAGGCTACCATAGTGCCAGACACTCTCTGGAAAGTATTCTTTGTTTCTATTTGCAATAAGTGCACCATCTGCTGACAGCAAGGCTCTGCCTTCTCCTGAGGGCTGCTCCAGAGTTGCCCCCTCTGGAGAGAGCAGTCCAGTCTTCTTCCTCTGCAGAACAGGAGGAAAGCAACCCAAACTGGAGTTTTGGTGTATTTTTGCTGTGTTTTGCATGCATCGAAGAACAAATTATTTTTAATAAAACCTCTGGAAAAGAAAGGAAAAAAGTAAATACTGACACTCAGAACACTATTTTTTTTTTTTTTGCTTGGAAAACTCTGGACCATTATCTGGCCTTTACTGCCAAAGCTTGTGACTGTGACCAGCAGAGGAAAGAGGAAGGATTCCCTTCCTGCTCCCAGAGCTGTAGTCTGTAAGAAAACCAAGAGAATCCAATTTTATTCAAGCATAAACCTATGAAGAGAGGTATTGAAAGGTCTAGAACCTAGACCCATGTCCGATTCACTGAGTCTGTCCTTTTCTCTTGATTTCTGCTTCTGTCTTAAGGAAAAACTACAACACAAGTCCAAAGGTGGGCTGCAGAAGCAGTTTTATCTCTTTGGGCCATCTCCAACATAAATGTACACTCAGCACTGAAATGTGTTCTTTCAGTGTCACAAACATGACATTAATTAATACAGTTTCCTGTATTACAAGTGTTAAGAGCCTCAAATGTCTTCTGATGCTTCTGCTGTTTTTGCTAAAACACCCAGAGGGCTTCATCTTTCCTTGGCACCCAGAACCCACAGACCTGGCTAACATGGCACTGTTTTGTGCCTGTTACACTCATCTCACGGTTTTTTCTTCACATTTCACCAGCCCCTCTCCACTAGTGCGTAAGAAATTCATAGGCATTTGACTGTCATCATTTTTATGTAGGTTTAATATGCATCACATTTAAGCCTGTCTATCTCCTAAAGACATATGGGAGGCTATTGAGGCTTGCAAAAAGCAGAAAACCAATCCTTTTCTATCCTTCGTTAAGTGCAAAAAAAAGCCCAGGAGTGGATGAACTGAGAAAAAGAAACTGACCCTGAAGTACTGCTCATGATCTGGGGGCATGATCTGCCTCTGTTTTGAGGGCAGTTTGTTGCACTCAGAACACCTCTTCAAGAAGTCACTGCAAGTTTGGGAGTTCCTCTTCCACTCCTCCTGCAAGCCATCAGTGGTTCCAACTAACCTGCTCTGGATTGGAGAGAAGGAAGGAGCACACACAGAGTGTCCAGGAAGAATTGTTAAAGAAACAAACCAGTGTAAGGCAAAAATAATGCTGTGTTTGAGCTGTTGGTCACTGCCCTTCAAGTGGAGCAGCTGCCAGACACATGGCTTTAGTCTACTCAGCACATGTTACTCAAGGGGACATTTGGGATGGTTTTGAACATACCATGTCACTGCCTGTGGTCACCTGCCAGGGCAGCACAGAGGTGACTCCAGACCGTACCAGGACCTTGGCCCGGCTGCTGTGGGTGGGATCTGCATTGACAGACCCCAGCACACAACACACAGCTCCCACATCTCTGCAGCACTCAACACTTACTGCATGTGATGGTATGGGAACAAGATCAGCTCCTTTGCCCACAGAGAAAATGCTCCCTGCTGGCACTATTCCTCTAACTTTTCAACATCCCATCACTGAAGTATGCCTATACTCCTGCTGGCCATAAGATGGGTCTGTTTCTTTAATCAAGGAGTCCAGCATAAAGTCTCAAACAACAGCAAACTTGCACAAAAACACTGCTGAAGGCATCACGCCTCAGAATAATCCTGCTCTCCCACACCCCAACTCAAGATTGCTCAGCTTGAGTAGGGGCACTAGACCTTAGTGACACCAGTACAGGTGTGCTCAATGGATGGTGCTGTCAGAAGCCCAAACCCTTGATGCTCCAAAAGCTTAGCAGACCCCAGCAGTGCTGACTAGCATCCTGCACACTAGGTGGGATGCTAATCTGGTTACTGGTATAAAGACTCGTGTTTTCATTACTTTATCCTCACAAGCAGAAGGTCATGGTAGCTTGCAATCCTTGGGCAAAAAAGTGAGTTTTTCTTGCTTTTAGTAAAAGATGACGAATGTTAGCACTTACGGGGTTTTTTTTCCCTGTTTGTGCTACCAGTTTAAGAAACGAGACACACCCCTAAGTCTTTCAGGAATCAAAAGTCACTGCTTCTTCATTTCCTGTAGTCTGTGACAACAGCAGACAAATCACACTTGTCAGCCAGCCAGGCCAGTGTCTTTATCTGCAACTGCTCAGAGGATCTAAATTTTTAATAGATTATTGAATTTCCAGGATAGTCCTGGAAAGTAGAGGAAAATCCATGAAGACACCCTGGACAAGAGCTGCAATGAAGTCTCTGCTAAAGGCCAGCCATTCCAGTGCAGCTGTTTGAGGTCAGTGGGACACACAAGAGGTTTTGAAGCAGCAGCAGCTGTACTGAGCCACATCAATCACCACCTCAGTCATCCTCTACCACAAATACAGCTTTCTGCATATCACCAAGTCTGTTTTCCAGTTTGAAAGAGGGTCCAGCCATACAGAGATGGCCAACTTGTAAGAAAACACATGAACAGTAATAATACTAAAAAACCAGTATCACATCACCCTCTCAAACCTCCTGTTGCAATCTCTTCGCAAATCTGCTTTTCCTCCCTCCAAGTTCTTTTTTTTTTTGTCTGTTTTCTGTCCACTCCATAGCTAAAGTGGCAGTTAGGACACATTCTGGCTTGGATTATTTTCCTGCAAATATTTTACTATCACATTGGACTTGAACTAAAAAAAAAACAAAACAAAGACAATTTATATTGAAATGAGAACAGGGAAGAGAATCAAAATAAAAGTATTCCCAAAATAAATACATGGATTGTTTAGACTAGAACATATGCTTGGTTGCCATTTGTTTCAGCCTTGTTTGTGCTTGTTTAACACATTTTCAGATCTGGTTACCCTAAGGCAGAGTCCAACACAAACATGGAAATCAAAGAAGGAGAACAAGGCATGTAGGAACTGCAGTAATTTGAAAATGACCAGATTTGATGTTGTAACAACTAAAAAACCAGCAGAGCTAATTAGATGTTTGTCAATGCCAGCAGTCAGCCATGTGTCAGGGATGCCATGCCAGCTGGGAGTGGGACCAACCTAGCTCCACAGAAGGCACATATGGAGAAGGAGAGCCTGGCTCCTGGGGACACCTGGCTCCAGCTCCCAGCCCTGCTGAGTGCCAAGGCCTGTGTGCTCACTGCCTTTTGTGCAAACATTGCTGGTTGCCAATTCCTGCCTTGCACCTCATGGAATGCAAGGCTGGGGCAAGGGAGTGACCTCTGCAATGAACTGAATCGAAATGTACCGTTTTCCTCTACACACCTCACCAATCACTCTTAAATAATAATAAAAGGAAGTTTTTATACATGTTGAATCCAAATTCAAATAACTCATGAAGATTACAGCACAGTTCACTGACACACAGACGGGAAATTCCTGGGCACCTTTCTTCTAGTATAGAACAAACAGATAAAATAGAAACACTAATAGAATTCCTGCTAAATTACTTCTGCTTTTAATAACTGAAAGTTTCAGTTTGCAATACAAGAAACAACAAACCCAAAGAGTTTAGTAACACAGAACTACCTAATGCAGAGTGACCACTAACACCACACAAGCTCCTTTCACATCCTCAAATCACACTGACGTTCAATTTATAATGAATTAGACTTGCATTCTTTTCTTAGAGATACCATGGTGCTGTGTCAGAGACTGAAGGATGTCCTGAAAGGCTTGTTGGCAATTAGGCAGACTGGGCAGCACTCTCCCTCCAGTATTTTCAAACAGATTTCTTTTGTCAAACAGGCCAACTTCCTTACCAGACTTTCACCCCCAACCCCAAATTCCCAAGTTCAGCGTTACAGATTACCCCCACACATATCTGTCAGCATGAAAAAATGCGTCAGCAGAATAATTTTATCTGCTAAAATTGTTTGCCAAGAGCTGCCACATCCTGCACTGCTTTCCATAATCTTAAAACAGCTCAACAACCGTTACGGAGCCCTCCATGAAACATAACAAACATCTCGCCACATATACACAGTCAACAAGACTTAAGACTAATTTAAAAAAAATGGTGCTAGTCTTAATTAGTGCAACACACATCCATTAATACAGAGGAAAACACAGAACTAACTACACAGCCTCCCATCCAGATGGGATTGTTTTGTTGGACGCTGAGTGCCCAAACACTACACCTTCACTGATCTACTGCAGGCCATGGAGGCTTTGCAGGGCTGCCTGTTCTTCAGCCTCACATCCTCAACCCTGAACAATCCAACTATTTCCCTGCTTTCTCTGATTTGACAGAAAGAGGTAACCTATACTTCTGCCCTTTTGCTTTACCTCTAGTCTTCAAAAAATCCTACCACTTCCCACAAGAACCTAAGAAGCATCTTACAATAAGGCCAGTTAAGGGAATTTCAAAGTCTGCTACAGATTTTAAGGGGTGAATTTCCCATGATTTTGCTTTTTTTGGCTGTCGCTCTCTCTTTGCAATGGTTCATTGGTTTTAAGTAACAAAATATTCACTGCTAATATGTTTGGATCAAAACACCTTGAGCCCAAATGCTGGCACACCTCCATTCAGATGTGCAAGTGAAATAATTTCTTACACAGAAAAAATGGCAACACAAGGTTTCAGAACATATTTACCTACAGCTGACCACTGCATGGAAATTAGGGATTCCAGAGTTAGCTAATTTGAGGGAAGAGTGTTTTTGCTGAACTATAAGCTGGCATAGATATTATCACAAAAGTTTACTTATTTCTGTAAGAAACTGTAGGGACTGAAAAAAAGCACATATATTGGAAGCTTCTGTTGTTACAGACTAAGCAGAACAGCAACCCTGTCATGTTCATGGAGCTGCCATTCAGTGAGACCTTTATAAAAGGAAAAAAATGTGTATGGGAGGAGTGAAATCTAAAGAAATGGTCTGTAATATCTCACATTCTGGGTCTTCTAAAGAGTATTGCACAATCAAACATTCACACCACCTTGATACAGCCTAGGATTTTAATTGCAGTGTGAGCATTTCTTCTGCTAGGGAGGAAAAAAAAAAGAAACAGAAAGAGTAATTCCTTGCGATTTTACAATTACACTTCTCTTCATTGCCTAAATCCAGTGCTGAAGCAAACCACCTGGTTCAGGCACAACAGTTACACTGGCATGCTCAGTTACTGTACTGGCCAGCAACAGTCAGACATCCAAGGATTTCTTCTTGCTTTATCTACTTTACTAAACATTGAACATGTCAGGAAGCTAACCCTGTCACATTCCTATAGTTACTGAGTGCTGCAAAGACATGAACACAACATGACCTTCCAGCCCACTCTGACAGCAGTGCCTTGCCTTCGAGCTCAACACCTTGCTCATTCCTGGGGGTAGGGAAGATGCCACAGAACTTCAGAGCACTATGGTAAAAGACTTCCCACCCATCACTCTGTTTTCCCAAGCCTTTCATCAATAAGAAGTGTTTCATGCATTTCATCATCTCACTGCAGTGCAGACAGTACATTTCCTCCAGCTTCAGAAAGGTGACTGGTTCTAGTAATTCTCAACGAGCGTCTTTCTCAAGTGAGTGGTAATGTTTGAAATGCAGATGGGATGTACAAATAAATCTTTTAGCATCTGGAAGATGATTTTTCTGCCTGTTAAGTCAAAAATCACAATACAAATCCTAAATACACTAAGAAAAGGTCTCCCTATACGTCATCCACATGAAGCAAAATTATTAGCTGTATTGCACTTCCTGAGATAAACAGTATTTGCAGTAGGTGCAAATACTTCAGAAGTAATTTCAGCTTTAGCAAATTTTCTAATATTAAAAATACAAATGTCACTTTCTAAAAATTCACCACAGTCAGAAACAAAGTCTTCCTCCATATTTATCTCATTCCTTTAGTTTGACTGGTATTTTGAGGACAAATAGAGACACTGCTGACTGGAATCCTACTGAAATATTATGCCTTTTTGAAGAAAGTGAATGGCTCCATCTAAAAGATCTTTATGTTCCAAAGCCAAGTTAAACAGACAGGTATGTCCAAGAAGTATGAGACAGGTACATGCAAAAAAGTTTCTTTTTATTCTACTTTCTTCCACAGATTTCTTTACAAAGGGTCTGGGAAATTATGTAGCTTTACCCTTGTGCTCTCTGGCTCATATACTCTACTGACAACAGTTCAAACAAGAGAGGTTTCTGATTACCACTTCAACTAATCAAGGAGAGGGGACAACCTCTTCACCAGACCTGGGAGAAAAGGGCTCATTCTGTAATGAGGGAGATTGCAGCTGGACACATCAAAGAGTCAGGACTGCAAGGCATGGAATGTACAGCAGGATTTCCTGAGTATTTTGAGTACTAAAGCAGCTTCAAGTCCTAGCTACTGAAATTAGCACAGGTGTGAGCAAGAGGATAAGCTCCCCAAGTCTGGCTTTTTTTCCTAAAAGGATTCTAAACACAATTCTTCATCTCTGCAGATGTAAATGGAGCAGACAAACTGCTGTATGCTGCACTGAATAAAAAAATGCCAAATCAGGAGAAAATAGATGTACAAGATCTAGCTCTTACTGCCAGAAGGATTCCAAAAGAAAAACCATTACACAGATGCATCTTCCCTAAGCAAGAGGAGATTTCAGATCTCAAGCTCAAGGCTTTAAAACACAACATCCGCTGTTATTAATGATTCACACAAAAATCTCAGGACAGTAAACTTGGTAGGAAAAGAGGAATTTCTAAGCAGCTTACCTCAAGGGACCATAATTCAACATTATAAAGACCAGTATCACCATCACACATAGTGTCCTTCTCTTCGGAGATGATACTTTGAGCTTCTGGTTCTAGACAGAGAAAATAGAAGACACTGAGTAAAACAGGAGTACACATATGCAAGGGTATGTTGGAAGCCAAGTACACCAAATTATACTTCATTTTTAGATTTATACTTGCCTAATTATGTGTGAATACATTCCTGAACTATCTAAAAATAAAACTTTGGTTTATACATTATATTCAGCTTCTATCCAGTGAAATATTCAGAAGCACCATGAAATAAAGAATTCAAAGTCTACCAGATAATGTGTCAGCTGTCCTGACCTAGAGTTGGTGAAAGTCAAGCTTGGAATGGGATGCTGGCCTAGAAACCCTCAAAGGTTTTTCAGTCAGCATTTCCCCAACTCTATTCCAGTGCCTTCCACCTGAACAACTGTTTTCATATAAAATTATACTTTCATCACAATCTCTTACCTCTAATACCACTTCATCCAGCTGCCTCTTCAGTGTACTGTTTTCTTTCTTGAGTTTCTCATTCTCCAGCAAGGCTGCCTCCAGCCTGGCCTCCAGTCCCAACATGTATTCCTTCTTTTTCTTGCGTGACTGAAAGGCTGACTCACGGTTTTTGATCATACGCTGCTGCCGCCTCAAGACACTGACCTGAACACACAACACACAGGCCATTAACAATCCACAAGTTAAACCACAAAATTTCTGCTTCTCTGCTTTGTCAAAGGTCTGTGCAGATAGCTTCCCACACTCTGCTTCAAATGAGCTGGAACGGTCAGCACAGAGGCACCTTGGGATCATGGTACACCTAAGGAAAAAAACAGGTCCTGAACTGTCTCAGTTTTCTTCTGTATTCTCAACATTCTACATGCAGGGGTCATCAAACATATACTCGAGTTTGATTTAATCAATCAAATCACAAAGACAGAAAATACCTATCTTCGGGTCTGCAAGGCAGCAAGAATGTTTTTCATCTCAACTTCTCCCTGCACCATTTTACAGGCTACAATCAGTCATCTGCTTTCCTAACAGGAAATTTCTAGGGTTTTCCAGTCTGTTCTGTATGGAAGTTATTTCCACACTCATTACATCTGCTTCTGTACCTTCTCCACCTATCCTGCACAGTTTCTGAGATTTTGAATAGTGTTGCTGATCTCAGATTGCACATTCTGTGTGTATTAAGCACTTACACAGCGGTTTAAATGCAGTGTCTGGGTGCATCTACACTAACATCTTAATTCAGATCACGAGTCTGGCTTGGGTTCACATTTCCTGACTCTCTCACTAAATGTGCTTCGCTTCACATCATGGAACAGCCTCTGAGATCACACAAACTGGATTCCTTCAGGATGAAGCTCAACCAGCAAACAAACTCCAGGAGAGGACATAATTCACTCTAACCACTAGAAGGCATTCAGTCTGCAAGACCAGACTGGGACAGCTCAAAGCAACTCCTCCCCATTCTCCAACAGTCCTGATGACTGATTTTTTTTCCCAAGCAGGAACACTCCATCATCTTTTACCACTTACTCATTTTGTGGTTCGCACTAAGTGGGATGACCGAGACCAAAACCATCTTTGTGCTGACAAGGATAACAATGATGAATACTGTAGAACTATACAAAACTACTTAAAATCAAAAGTTTAAGCACTAGTCTCCTGATTTCCTTTCCCTCACAGATTAGCAACTCTGTTTTCATTAGGAACAGAAGACTTCCATCACATTATTAAGATGCAACTAGATATGTCTTAATGACAATTACATTGACAGATAAGTGAATAATCCATCTTACACGGACCTGAATATCCTTCAGTACCACCACAGCCACTGGTGTAACTTCCATCTCTCAGAGCAGGAACATTAAAGAAAAAAGATGAGAACTATTCCAGAAGTATTATTCTAGGGAAACAGTATAAGCACAGAATAGTAACATGAACTCCAATTTTGAGTCCAGGTATGTAAAAAGCCTTAACCACAGCTTTTCAACTCTCTCCTTCTATCTACCTGCACACAGACAGTATGTTGTTCTAGGGCACGGGTGTCTTCAACAAAAAGGGGCCACAAGCTGCTTGAAGACAACACTCTTCTTCACGATGCTGCAGTTAGGTGACAAAGATGAAGAAAACATGTTGCAATGCATTAACATTCTGGATTGTCTCCATGTTGGTCTAACTGCTTTTTATAAAGATAATTTATTGTATGTCTAGTCCATTGCCACCAACAAAAGTCTGTGAAAGTGAAGCTCTTTGTACTTACTCCAGTTTCTCTCTTTAGCAGAGAGTGGAGAAGGAAAAGATTTTAACATATTTTCATTAACACTAAGCTTTGTCTTGAACTTTTTAAGTACTACAACATTGAACACAAAAGGCTTCTGCAGACATATAAAAACTGGACCAAAAAAAAGATTCAGGCTAGCCAAAAGTTGCAGTGTATAGAACACACCAGTTTGGGGCCAGGATCACTTAAACTGCTCAGAGATGAAAAAACAAGGAATGAGTTCATGCAGCAGCTTTGGATCAAGTCATATGACACTTTATAAAAGAAGTTACGTCCCCTTTTTTAAAAAGAGGTTTTGCACCATGGACTCAGAGAAGACCAAACTGTTTACATCCATTCTTGTTTGCAGACCTGCTAAGGATTATTCATCACTGGACAGCTTTTAATTACATGTCTGGAATCTCTGGAAAATCTACATGCTTCCCTGAAGAAAACAAGGTGTTAGAGCACCAGTGCAGTGCCTCAACACTAAGAATACATCCTAAGGTACATCTGTCACTGTTTCAGACACTGCCATCTACATTTTATGTGTTACTTATCCAGATTGCTCCACTTGTCTCACGGTTCTCCAAATGCTGGGAGGACAGCAGCTCTCCTCAGCCTGATTCCAGGTACTCTATGCAGTATCTGCATTTCAGTCTATGCCACACCAACTACATTTTGACTCATTTTAAAGCTTACTTAAATGAAATCCAGTGTTTGTGTCCTTATGTTATTTTGATTTAATTTACAACTTGTAAACAGCTTAAGGTCCTCCTTAGTCAGCCCTCCAGTTCCTGCCTGACTTTTCTTGGGAAATACGCCACAACTGCACACCCAATCCCACCTAAATGAGATGCAAGAAATGGAAAGAGCTGTGTGAGTGAAGTGGTACAAGCATGCTGAACCTGGAAGCAGTACAGCAATCAGCATTACACAGCTGGCCTAGCAGCAAGGTAAACATGCCCTCTGCTCAAGCACTTTGATACTCAGGAGGGACAGGAACTAATTTACAACGTAAGTCTGCTTCAGCAACACTGCTTTGCACAAGTGCTGAACCAAGATTAAAGGTAGCAAACGCCTCTGCTAACTTCTTTTCCAAGCCTCCAGCTTTTAAAATTGTATTGTATTGATGTTCCACTCAAGATAGCAAATCCTGGTTCTAAGGAAACAGACCATAGAGGGAGAACATTGGCCTTAAAAATAATCAGTAACTAGTGATGCAACTTCTGCTTTCTAGCTTTGAAAACGACACCACCACTAGCAGAGACACACAAAAATGCTGTAAATATGGAGAACTGGAAGGTTCACTGCAAACTCTTGCTTCAAACAGCACTAACCATATTCAGATTTTCCTCTATCTTCAGAAGAGTCATGCACTTTATAAACAAACTCTGCTACCTCAATTTACTTCCAAAGAAAATTCAGTTATGAGCAAAATTTAACCTCCCTTCCAACACAAGCTGTACTTCCGGAAGCAAGAATGTCTCTCATACTCCAGAGAGTTTTTTGTACATGTGCTGGGAAAGTTAACAAAGAGCTCAAAGTACAAATCCTTCAAGGTGGCATTAGCTGGCTTCTTATTTCAGCTTATGAAAGCTTCTTGTCTTTGAAGATGCATCTTTGATTGCAGGAATACAAAACACATGCAAGGTCTTTTTGCTCTTATGCAAGTCCTGGGTTTTCTTGTCTCTAACTTAAAAGAACACAACTTGCTTAATGAGTTCATGTTAAAAAAGTACTACACAATGTACAGCACAGAAACGAGGATTCTTCATCAGAAATCCACACTTATGCTGAAGTTATTTTGTATAATTAATCTTTTCTAGATTTTTCAGTATTCTGGAACTTCTCCATGGCTGGCAGGCTGCACGTGTGTGCCACCAGGACATGCAGGGCCTAATGCCTACAGCTTGCCATCAGCCCATCCCAGTGTAATCCACTAGCAGGCTGAGTGTTAAAATAACAGTTTATCCTTCCTAAGGCCAAAAGAAAGTCCTGCAGTGTTTTTTATCCTGCAACATCTGCTTAGATTAGCAAACAATAACAGGTGTTACAGAGCTCAAATTGACAGCTCCATCTGTGCAGCCCTGAGCACCACATATGGTGTTCAATGCAGTCAGGAGATGTTTTAACCCTCCTGTCCCCAGCTGAATCCCAAAACATGTTTTTTCTCAAAGCACTTTTTCACAGTATGTGCCAAAGCACAGCTGCAACTGTTTTTTCATGTTGGAACAAACACAGGTAAGATGTGCAGCATTTCACAAGTCTTAAAACTGCTTCTCCAAAACGGCTTTGGGTAGAAATATCCACACAACCATCCTTGGAAACAAGCACCTTTTTGTTACCAGCTACACACTGCACTCCTGATCTCATGGATATGTATATGCAGTATGCTGACAATCAAGAGGGTTTTGTCAATTAAACCTTACATTCAGACAATGGCAAGGTGCCACGCTAGCCCTGCTTACAGGGAGTCACAAATCCAATGACTGTGGATTGTGTCAGGTCACTGTTTTGTGGTCTCATGAGTTAACTTTGCATGACACATGGAATTATCACTACAAAATGCAGCACACTTAACTGCTCTGCCTACCAAAAGACCTCTGTTCGCTTCTTGCACATTGAATATCAAGTTTCTACTGTAGTCTGGCTGCTGAACTATTTGTAGCACAATATTTCCATTATAAAATACAGCCGCACACGAATATGATTAGTGAGGAAAAGCTACCATCAAGCCTGAGTTGCAAGCCCAGACACTAGGAAACCACACATCAATATCCCTCCAAAGAAGCTGAAGGAATAAGCCTCCTACTGCTTTTGGGAAACAGCGACCTATGCTGCTAATGAGCAGGTGCCTATACAGCAAAACTCCACATGTTTTCAACAGTGTTTTCTCCCTTACACTGAGATGTGATTAGGACCCTCCGCTCACAGCTGTGCTTGGAATATCACATTGGGGAATGACAAGAGTTTCAAAGTCACCAACAAGTTTCCACAAGCATATCTTCTTTGGACAACAAAATACAATCAAAGCAGCTCCAAATTACTGGGAACTAAATCAAGTTAACATCCAGCTTGCTAGTCAGTTAAGATGTCAAAGCTGAAGGGGGAAAAAAAAAAAAACACACACAATCTCAAAAGCTACTGTTTACACCTACTGCTTACTGTGAGCTACTATGGAAAAACTTACTTATTTGCACTGTAATTGTTGAGAGCTTAACCCTCTTCTACTTATTCAATACATGATCAAAAGGGAGCCTGAAAAGATTAGGATCATACGGAATTCGGTAACTAAAGTTTCTAAAAATCAAGAGTAAAATCTAGAGACATAAACGGGTATGGAAACAGAAATGAGGCATTGAAATTTCCAATTCATCTGCTTCCAAAGAAATGTTTTCATTACAGGGATTAGAAAAGTGATTTAGCACTAACCAAAAATCAGATATAAAATCTTCCTGTATGTAACAGAGGTCCAGCCACTGAGAGCTTGCACCTGAGAAGACAAGTGACAGAAAATATCTATAAGCACTGTCTTCTGCCACTATGCTTACACACCTGGTCTGCAAAACCAGACAGGCCAGCAGATATTTAGCTGTTCCTCCCTGTTCTGTGCCATACTACTAATTCCCTGTTTACAGCTGGAAATCCTATTAAGAGTTTTCCTGAGACTCTGAAGGGACCATAAGGTCCCACATGCAGGTAAACTGAGAGATGTGCACAAGTCTTGGTTAGCAGCTATCACGGAGTCAGAACTTACATCCAGCCCCACGGCTGGGGTGTTGCTCTGGAGCAAGGGCTTTGTCACCAGGATTTTGCTGCTGCTGGAGCTGTTCCCAGCAGCTGGAGACAGTGCATTCACCGTCTGGTTCTGAAGTGCTGGGGCCCCTCCAGTAACTGCAATGACTGGCTGGGAGGCAGGAAGTACCCCAGAAGCCTGGAGCTGTACCACAGCAGGCTGAGGCAGCACCACAGATGGACCTGGAACACAAGAACAGCAGCACTCAGCGTGAATGAAATGGATTTGTACATCACCATTTTGTAGGAGCATACTGCTATCTTTCCCTGCCCTGCACAACTGATCTCAAATCCATTAGTACATTCCACAGAAATGAAAAGAACAGAAATGGAAAGAAGTTCCAAAGTTTACAGGTCTCTTAATCCATTTTGCAAACCAAAACTGCAGACATTAAAGGAATCCAATAAACCAAGCTCTGTCCCCAAAACTCTTCAAAGTTCGTAAAATTCAACACTCGCTATATACATTACTCAGTATTGCTAATACTTGAAGCACTCTGAACAACCTTTTCAAAGAATTCAGCCAGGTTACCTCAATCTTCCTCCTCCCTTTTGTCTATAACTACTTTACTGCTGTATTCAATGGAAAACTTACTACACAGAAGTGACTCGTGCCACACAGACCAAGTCAAACTAGCAGAGAGATGGAAGATGAACAAAAAAGAACAATGCAAGTTACACATTCAAAACTTATGCTGAAGCTTCAATTCACACTAAGACCATTTTTTAGAAAAATGTCTTATGCAAGAAAGTTTATACAAAGCTGAATAGAGCTTAAAAAAAAGCTGGCAGACAAAATGAGGTAATTTTGACAGTTTGAAATGGAATTAAAAACAGTCACTTCTAAGAAATTTCAGTCCAGCACCTACATTTAACTCAAGCAGGTGCTTGAGTAATATTTTGTTGTCTGAAAACACATTAAGGTCTCTCTAATCCTTTGTAACAGGATGACCCTGCCAGCTTTCAGAAAGAGCACATTCCAGCTTAAGCATTCCAACCAAAATGCACAATATTTATCCAGCCTTCTGGAAGTTGAAAAGTGAAGTAATTTACCTAGTGCCAAGATCTTATGTATGGAGTAAAACTAGTCCCTCTTTTTTTCAGACACTATCTTGAAGACATCTTAACTTAGTACAACCCTGTTTAATGATCTCAAATGATGAATTTGAGACTATTTCGATTTTTTTTTAATGTACAAAAGAGATGATGCTCTAAGACCAAGCTTTCTCCTTTAAGCTTTTATAAAAGGAGCTGCAAAAATAAAATTTCTCATGCTTCTTTGAAGACGATGGCATTTTTCAAACTGGTAGTTGCAACTTATCATATGCAGGGGATTTAGACAGATGAAAAAAGATCCTTATGGTTTTTGTTATGGAAGCTGCACAAGAGAATTTTTAAACATACCATCAGTTAAAGGAAAGCATGGACATACTTTCTCAAAAGTATTTCCTCTATACTGTCTCACAGAAACTACTGTCCTGAGTTTTCTTCGGGGAAAAGGAGAAGCTGATCTTCAGAGTACTAGACTTATATCCAAAGAAATCCATATCCCCAGCATTCCTTATTCCAGATTGTATTTTATCAGCTGGAACATCAGAAGGAATAAGAATTAGGTCACGCTGACTGTGCTGACCTGTGTTTTAAGCAGTCTAGCAATCTTAGGAATGTTATAACAAATGTCAGCATCTCCAGATTTGGCTGAACCCCCACTGGAAGAGAAATAAGCAATGGAAACAATTTCTTCCCAATTGCAATAATGTCTAGATACGTGCCCTTAAGAATTTGTCTCCTTTTCCTTCCATGCCTCAGTGCCTGTGCAATCAACTGCAGAGGACTGTGGCCATCAGCTGGTGGAACGAGCCAACTGCAGCTGGCAATTCCTGCAAGGCAAACAGCATACCTGCTGCCCAGGCTGGAGTGAAACAATGCTTTGGATCCAGAAATTAAAGCTCGAGCTGCTTCAAATACCAGTAACGGTAACTGTAGGAATGAAGAATTATCAAGGGGCTGGAAGTCACTTTTCTCTTGTTAACATCAGCAACTCTTCCAACCTCTGACACAGCTTTCAATTTTTAGCAGATTTCACAACATTCTACTTAATGCTATTTAGTGAGCTGAAAAGCCATAAACTCATGCTCTTGCCATCCTATGGAACAGTTTCACGTGGGTAAAAAAAAAAGCTTTTATCACTTCTGCCAAGCTTTCCAGCTTCCTTCAAGCCATCCTAACTGATTCTGCTGGATCTTCCTTCGGTTATGACAGAACAGCACTGTAACCACCTTAGACTGCACCACCTGACATTGCAAGCAGAGCAGAGCAAAGCATCCCTACAGATCCTTCCAAATCAGCAGTTTTATCTCCACAGCTTAGGCAGAGCTTCTGTCTTCCATCCCAAAGAATGGAATTATGTAAGCCGGTCTTCCATTTCACATGATGCCCATGAGAGTGCTGTCTCTCACAGGACAGTATGAGAGGAGTAAGGCCATCTTCTCAGCCTAAAGCTTTTCAAGTAATGGATGTAGGACCCTTTCTCCTCCTATTCCTCCTCTTTCATACACCAAAACTAACTTCATTCTATAAGCCATCCCAAACAGATAATGCTTCCACCAAGACCTGACTCAGTCAAGACAATTCACTTACCTTTAGGAGGTGCTGGCTGGATGTTAACAACTGGCTGATTCTTTGGCAGTGGCACAAGTGCGGGAAGAGTCTGAATAATGATGGTTTTTGCTGGAATGCCAATGTTAGCCTGAGCTTCAGGCACAGCAGGCAAAAGGGGTTTGGGCTGTATCAAAGGCCTGGACACTGTCTGACCACACTTCTTCAGGCCTCTCGCAGAATTGTTTGCTGGAAAAGGAAAATGAGTCAGAATTGGATCAAGAGGCATAAAATACATAATGCAAGCAATAATAAAGTGGCTTTTAATGTGGTTTTTTAACCCATCTATAATATTTGTTAAAAATAAACACATCTGATCAAATATCCAAGTCATAAAGGATAGGACATCTAGTGTCTGTTAGTTAATAATCTGGATGCAAGACAACACACATACTATCTATAGGATGAAAGTAACTTTGTCTCTCATACCAGCTCGAGAAGAGATGCTCACGGCAGGCTTCTTCTCTCCATCTCCTTCAGGGGATGCAGGGCTTCTGCAGCTCTTGCTGTAGAGAGAGATGGGAGACATCTGGGAGCTACAGCTGAAGTCCACATCATCCTGCAGACAAAAAGCACAGGAAATTAATACTTCAGAAACTCAGAGCAGTATCTACTAGCAATTCAGAGTATATCTGCTTTTCATCACATCTGTGTTGCTCCTGCAACCAGCAGGAGAAAGGTTTTCCTCTGCAATTTGATTCTGGCCAGTGCCAGGTACCACTAAAAAAAACCCAACAAGTACTTCTCCCCATCAGCAGAGTAATGGGAGGCAACACCTGCTAGACCCAGAAGCCTTTAGAAGACATATTCTTTGGCAACAAGGCTAATGAACATAGCTGAGGAAAGAGAGCTGAACATGCTCTTATTCGAATGGGTCACAGAGGAGAGCTAAGAAACACCACTGAAAGGTTTTTGCAAGGGTTGGGAAAATAAGCTGTCTTCTCTTATGCCATGAATTTGGTCAGAGGAGTAAATCATGGGGCTTTTCTGTTTGTGAGACTGTTGCTGCTGTGTTACACGGCGGGTTTTGCATACAGGCACATTCTGCACTGGAGAGTCCACCGACGGTGGCGAAGGGACCGAACAGCTGGAAGCAGCTGGTGATAAAGGTTCTGTCTTCACGTTTGCATCTGCAAAAGGCAGGTAAAGACATTTCACTGCATAAGTTTTTAGCAATGGGAAAAGTAATGAACACACTGTCCTACACCAGATATTTAATTCCCACAGCAAGGCACAGCAGAAAACACAAGGAGATTAAATGTATTAAACAGCTTGGCTTGTAGGGCAGCCCTTGCCAGCTGTACCCATCCTACAGAAACACAGCCTAATTCTCATCACAGAGCAAAAGGCTGTAGGGCATCAAACAGTTCCATGTGAGTTTTAAGAGCTCACCCTTGTGGGGCAGGAGGGAAAGAGCAACACCTGCAAAATATACAAGGTTAATTACCTGCATAAGCACGGCCTGTAATATTCCAAAGGTCTGAGTCCCAAGACATCAAATCCAAATCAAAATGAAAGTTATAGAGATCATTCTCCTGAAATGACAGTTCAGGAAATGAGGAAAGACAGAAAGATACACTGACACCATCACCCATTATGTTTACATCTTACAGCTTCAGAAAACAAAACAAACAACATAACTATCAATTGCTTCAGGTGCCTTAAGGTATGCAGAGATGAAAGTCCTTAAAAGTCCTCAGCTGAAACACACAAAACAAGGCTTCTTTTAAACTTACACTGATAGGAAGGGGCAAGGCAGTTTAAGACCATCACTAATTATCCTATTCTTATTTGTAATTTGTAAAGCAGAAGTTATAAGTTCAGTCATTGGACCAGCTCATATAAAACACAAGTCTTAGGAAGCTGGTGCCATTCTCTCCTTCATCTGCCTTGAAAAATTTATTTAATGTTCTTCCACCATTACATCTCAAAGCGCTTTACAAACAAAAGCAGCACCAGGGGCAGTTTACCAGCAGGAAAACAGACAGAAGATTGATCTGCCCAAAACCTGATTAACAGTATTGTATTAGGTCTCCCTACACTTGAATACACTGATGTCAACATCTAAAGTTAAGGACACCCATTTCCTTTTCCAACAAAAATCAAAACAAACAGGCTAAAACCACTCCATACATATTATTTATCATATGACCTTTAAAACAATTGGGGTTTTTCTCCATTTATTCTGCTTGTGCATCTCTAAGTCTCAGTTTCCTATGCAAATGTGGCCCTTTATGAGCATTTGCATGAAAAATACAAACATGATCTACCCAGCTTATACAAATATACAAGATTTTCCTAAAAACTAAACTGAAATTATACCTTCCCTTATACTCTCAACTTACCTTGTGAAAGGAGGCTCAAAAAGCCTGCAAACTGCATAGATAATGGTACTTACAAGTTAGAAAAGAAAGCTCATCAGAGCACATTTAAAGGAAGAATGACCAAAAAACCACAATGTGAGCTGTACATTAACAGCCTTCACCCAGGCAAATAATGCTGACCTGCTGATGGGAAATACCTTTCCTTTGTACAATCACTCTGTTCCCACATTTTCTCCAATGACTGGTTCTACACCTGTAAGAATACTCTTAGAACTTGGGGTTTACACTGCATGATAACCCTGTCTTGTGCTGGAGGTGGATTAGGACACAGTGAGCAGAGATACGACAGGGGAAGAACATGGAAAGGAGAATCCACGAGGCAAATACCTCGGGAGAGAAAAAGCAGTACGGACAAGTGGGCAGTGAAAAATATAGGGATTAATGCATAAGGTTGCAAGCAAAGGTTTTAAGAGAAAATCCTACAGCAAATAAGAAAACAACAAGTAATCTAATAGGCAAAGGGACAGAGAAGAGCCCAGGTGGGTGTAGGTGTAACGTATCCACCCTTCTGTCACGTAGCCCCGAGCCAGCGCTCCCCCAGCACCGCCCTGAAAGCTTCACCTTCACCCAGACAGTGACCACGCCGCTCCTCCTCACCGGCACCTCGCACCCTCACCCTGACCTCCCCGCTTTGCACTTTCCG